>DWDV01002077.1:0-12126 GCA_018245615.1 Mimoniades ocyalus
CAATACATTACGCCCCTTCATAGGGTTTGGAGGACCAAAGTAACGGGCATCGGGCTTACTCCTTCGTTCTTCTAAAAAGTGAAGTGATGGATAGAAAAGGGTTAGCGGCTAACCCTTCGGTAGTACAATAGTGATCGGGATAGAATTGTGAAGCTCGTAAATTGATACCTCTAGCGACCACCCTTTCGTGGTTGATTTGAGTTTTTTTATTTATTCATTCGATGTTTTTTATTTGTTATAGTATTTGTAATCTAGGATCTAAGTCAGCAGTTATAGGCAATCACATCATGCACGAAGATGTATAGTCAAACAAATTAAAATGAATCGGTCTAAATAGACAATAAATACTATTATAATATAGAATTACAATCAACTAATTTACAACTAATTATTACACTCAAATACAAATATAATTGGAATTAATAATAATAATTAAGACACCAGATCTTAAACAGATAGCTATTTCACCTGTATAACCCTGTCGTATTTTTTCATTAATTACATTTTTGGATTTACAGTTCAGTTTTGGAATTAAGTCATGATTTAATTACAATTATATATAATAAAACTTCAAAAATATAGTTTCGTCGCTGTGTGAAAAAACGTAATAAAGATCTGATTTTTTCAAAATTCACATTTAAATATTTTAAATAGACTAAAGTACTTTGAAGGAAATATCATTTTAAATGAAAAAAAATCATTTCTTACAACAGGAACAACCAGTCGCAAAGAGCGCGAAAAAAATGTTTTTTTTATAATTTATTCGAATACGAATTTCTTTGAAATTCGTTATTTTCGGACAGCACTAACTCGGAACCGACAATAATAGTACCCACGATTATTACGAGAACAAGAAGCATTTGTAAGAGGACTGCCTCTATAAACATAACGTAAGAGTCTCTTGAAACTGTACCCAAAGGACTCGCTCGTGACTCGGACAAAGGAAGAGAAATCTGAGGGCAAAGAAAAACTTTGAAAACTAATATTTTCTAGTGAGCGGTCACTGGAAACAGCAGTCGTTTTTTATTTGAAATTATACTGAGTGTATAAAATGTATAGATTAATCTTATGATTTGTATTGTGGTACCTTACGGGGTAGTGTGAGAACACCTAGGTTTTTATTTATTTCGATTTAATTTTTAGATTTGACCGCCTCGTTGGTCTTGTTGGTTGCAAGCAAGATTGCCGAAGTCCTGGGTTTCAATACCAGGTCGAGCACTATTGGATTTTTCCAATATAGTTTCCAATTTTCTAGTAGTGTATGGCAATAGGCTCACCACCTAGTCCGTAGTGCGACGTAAACGTACCTGTGAAACGTGGGAGTGTACTACACTTCTCAGCTTGCCTCTTCGGGTATTACAGGCGTGATGATGATGTTACGTAATTTTTATATACTTAGCGTAACATCACACCTGTATTTCCTCGACGTGGTAGGCAGAATAACGTAGTGCACCGAAGTTTTGAATGAGGCAGTCAATTTGGAGATGTTGATAAAAATCAAAAATATATCATAGATGTTCGGTATGATGAAACTCTACCGACAAACAAACTGACCGTAAAGCTTCTCAACACTGTCCCTGCAGGATCAACGCGTGATTCAAAGAAAATATGTAAGCGAAGATTTTCGTTGGTTTAATCTTAAGAACACGTCTCACTGACTATGGCTGTGAGGAAAAGCGAGATGCTGTGGATGTAAATGGCCCCTTTTATAAATTACCATTTAAAACAGCATTTAAGATTGAAATCTTTCGAAATAACCTGTGCTACTCGTATTTGAAGAGAGAAATACTTTTTTTATTATTCACATATCATCACATTAATTAAGGGCGATGTTACGCTTGATGAATCATCTTGAAGCGTCTCTTAAAATCGCTGCCAAATGAAACATTCGTAACATAAGTAAAGAAAAAAAAAACTGGAAGATTTCTTAAATTTTACACACATCTTCATTGTAAGCATTTGCTAGAAAAACTGGCTGCTGAATTTTATTGGCGACGAGATTGAACCGAATAGCGAGGAGAACTTTTATGTGGCGATTTATGCTTTGTTCGCTGCAACAGTTTTTGAAAAACTTTTGTCAGATAACAGTAAAAGAGGATATTGGATTCGATCGTATTTGTAATATTTATTGGGAAATTTGTAATATTTATTAAATTTCCAAAATTTCAAAGTACATACATATATGTATAATTTTCTTTAAATTAGAAGTGCAATTTACGTCTGATTTTCTTCTAGGATATTCGAGCAGCAACTACTTTCATGTTGCAGTATTCAGTTATAAGGGGTGGGATATACAGAAGGATTCAAAGCTGATCTGCTGACCTTGATCATAGTATTATGCTCTTCAGTAAGAACAAAAGCGTCTGTATTTGAGGAGACATCTTATATGCCCGTTTAGAATTTTTCTAACAAACAAATTTACTGAAAATACGAGTACATATCGCCAATGTGAAAATGAATTAGTACTCTGCCCTACACGATTTACGTATTAATAGTTGACTAGAGGAAATATTTTTACGAATCCCCGTAAGTTCATCGCAGCGTAACAATTACGGTACTTACTACCATTAACGTACCCATATATAAAATGCTTTTAACCATTTTCCGGCCACTGTACGAACTGGTGGTGGGAAATACTTTTCCGAAAATTGATCTCTAAAAAAACTGAAGAAGGTCATCGTTACTGTTGTCATTTCACTCGTCTTAAGTTATTTGTGCCGATATTGCGTCTGATTTATATGGAATTTTCTTTCAGGTGATCAGTAGATTAATGAAAAAATATGTTCTGGATAACTTCACCTCAATTATTTTCTGGCTGTGAATTTTGATGAACGTAATCAAGAGAGCAAAAATAACGATTAGTCGCTCCGAGCGCTCGTCTCCTACCCACAACACGTTTTTGTCAACCAACCCACTTCCATCTCAATATTTCCTTATCATGTATACATATAGGGCAACCAGTACTAGAATGTAGTAACACTTCGTGTATCTGCGTGTTGGTATAGAAATCACTTGACCCGCTTATTCATGATACTAATTCTAATATTTTTTTAACCTATTTATCGTTCCATTGTTGGAACTCAGATCTCTCAGAATGAGAGGTTTGCAGCAATAGTCTACCAAGTGCGGGTCGGCAGACTTCACATGCCTAAGCGAACAATTAACGAAGAGAACGGAGAGAGAGATTTTGTTTTTTTTTAGAAATTTGGCATCAAAAATACCCATGACCCCAAATGTTTGCCTTCCTACATCCACTTTTCATTTTTTATCGTGACGTTAGTATTTTAGTATGAACAATATCCAAATAATTTAACCGTCGTTCGTTTTTCAAACATTTAAAACAATCAAACACACAATAGATTATATAATTTTTATTTAATAACTAAAATATTATCTAGAAATAATTTCTATGGCAGAACAACGTTTGCCCTCTCATCTGATATTCAATAATAATTAATAGCACAAAAGGTATAAGCAGAATTTTCCGATAGTTCTGATATTAATTTCCTATCAGATTATTAGTAACGCAGCGAATAATAGGCCGATTATCCGATCATTACTGTAGTAATAGATTGTCAGGTTGGTATTGAGTGACGTCGATAAAGGTAATATGGTGGTTACATTTGATTTTTTCATATCCATATATTGGTATTTATAACAGGTAATTTTATTCAACGTTCTCGTACTCCGGTTACATGTAATAATCAATGTGCGATATTAGTTGAAATTAGTCTCCATTGATTTTTAAAGAGAAAGTTTTGGAGATTTTCGCATTGTAAACTGCGTGTTGTATGACTGACGATCAAGAGGTCGTGGGTTCAAATCCCGAATGAACTGCTATTGGATTTTTTTAACTAGAATTTCTAATTTAAATTTCGAACAGTAGCTCGGAATCTGGAAATGTGCCCGGTGTATGACAATAGGCTCACCACCTATTCCATAGTGGGACGTAAACGCAGTTCTAGTGGAACGTAGGAATGTACTACATTACTCTGCTTACCTCTTCGGTGATTACAGGCGTAAAGTTATGTTACGTATCGTATAATCCAGTGGTATAATATAACTTAAACTATTTGTCAATAATTGTGGCGATTATTGGGGCGAAAGGTTCTTGGATAAGCAATAGACAGTTCATACAAGAAGACGCTTTGGTAGCTATTAATGTACACTTATGAAAGATTACAACGTGTTTAAAGCCTTTATTTTCTAAAAATACATAATTAACTATAATGTGTACATATACTATGCAGTTGTTTTAACAAAGTTCGAAGCTGTTTTCAACTCAATTATTCCTAGCGCAAGTGTTACGAAAACTAATTACCGGCTTTTCCTTCAAAGTGTGATTACGTGCGAAATTGTTATCGTGTTCTATATAATTATAACATATAATTGTTATTGTTATAACTTTATACGGCTTCAAATTTCATCGTGGTGTAATGTTATGTTTGTAACTTCCTTGCGACGATTTCTTGGAGATTAGAAGAACCCTCAATCGAAGATTAGACTTCAGAGGTAGATCCTGCACTTATATTACAAAACATAAAAGAAAAGAAAATAAAATGTAAGGCACCACAAAAAAAAAGACTTTTATTTCGTATAGACGTTTCGTAACATAGGTATGTTAATTTGAATTTATATTACTTAACTATTAATAACATATTGTAACAGTACTCAATTATAATACCTATTTCTCAATAACATAATCTCGTTTAATGGACCAATAATATCATTCACGGATTAACTATAATTTTCTTGTACGAGTAGATACACAGAAGCACTTAACAGTTATAGGTGTTAAGATGCCAATTAATTCTCTAGTGTATTAATTTGTACTCATTAACGTATACTAATTAGAATAACGTATAAACCTAATCCAATAATCGTCTTGTAATTCAAGAAGCCGTGATCTGTGATCCCAACCCGCAAGTTCAGCGCGGGGATCATGGTTAAAAAACACTTCAGGGGAAACTACGTCCAACAGTGATCATGTATATGCTGACAATATGATAATTATTAGCTCTGCTCAATTCACTTGTAAGCTGCCTAATACGTTCAAACTTTATTTATTTATTTTCATGGAAAACTTACAGCTAAATTAAGAATATAGATAAACACCATAGGTCAGTGTACACCATTTAAAAGTTTCCGCATATAAAATGATTTACAAAACACGTGAATCGACTTTTACATTCTTACATAACTGAAACTCGTTGGCTGCCTCGTCGGTCGTGTTAGTTGCAAACGCAACTGCCGATTGGGAAGCCCTGGGTTCAAATCCTGGGTCGGGCACTACTAGATTTTTATAATTTAGATTTTCTAGTTGTGGCTCGGAGTCTGGGACATGTGCCCGGTGTATGGCAATAGGTTCTATTCCATAGTGGGACGTAAACGTAACTGGTGAAACGTGGAAGTGTACTAAACTACTCTGCTTACTTCTTTAGGGATTACAGGCGTGATGTTACATAAAATAGAATAGTTATCAATAATTTTAATGGCACATAATATTTAATACTTTAATGGCAAACCTATTAAATATATGGCTAAATAAACAACGGGCTTATAATGGGAGTAAATAACGACACCATCTGCCGCTAACGAGGCTCTCAATAAATTATTCATTCGGACAACAAACTTTGTTGTGGAATAAATTATTCTCAACAATCAATTCTAGTCGACAATTAATTCTAACTCGGGGAAAAAGTTCATTAGTCCAATGAAAATTAAATAACCAATATATTAATATCAAACCAGATCAGGCTTTCGTTGTCTTACAATTAGTTATAAAATCACATCAAACTTTATTTTTGTATAAGCTTTGTCGTTTTAAGCTGTGTACTTGGTGACTGCCTCGTTGGTCGTATTATTTGCGACTGCGTCGTGTAAGCGCGACTGCCGACCGAGAGGTTCTGGGTTCAAATCCCGGGTCAGACACTATTGGATTTTTCTAACTTAGATTTTCTGGTAGTGGCTCCGAGTCTGGATGTATGCCAAGAGGTTAACCACCTGTACCACAGCGGGGCTTAAAGATAACTGGTGAAACATGAGAATGTACTACACTCTTCTGCCTACCAATTTGGCGATTACAGGTGTGATGTTACTTTCACCTGATAAATATGACCAATACAATACAATTTTACCTCGCACAGCGTGCACTCACAGGCTTCATTAAATGTACTCATAGGTAACTAAAATTCATGAGCTGGACTTTTGCTTCTTTCACGTCGGACTTCGTGAAGAACTTTTAACAAGATATTCTTTTAAAGTTTCGTAAGTCCATAGGATCTTAGTTTCAGTAATGAATAACGTGAACATCTTATTTAAATTAAAAGTTGGCTGAACTAAACACCAGATGGCTTATGTGTTTCTTTATAAAAGTCTTACAGCCGTTAATGTGGTAATATGGAATGATTTTTTTTAAAATTAATGACTGCCTCGGTTGTCTGATATTTGTGAACGCGACTGCTTCTCGGGAGGACGAGATATTGGAATGTTATAACTGGAATTTCTAGTTAAAACTTCTAATAGTGACTCAGATTCTAGATTTGTGCCTGGTGTACCACACTCCTATGTCTACCGTTTTATTATTACATCACACGCCGCGTTCCTTATGTGGTAGGTAGAGAACACCAAATGAGAAATATTTCTATCTTCACTGACCTAATGCGGTTCATTAACATTCACTACTACATATTTTCATACACGCACGCCAGTTTCAGAAACTAAATTGACATAACTAAATTAAAAACAAAATTTCAGAACATTATTTCGAATCAAAATTAACATAATGAGCCCTATAGGGTTGATAAACAAATTTATTTTTATGTAAAGGAATTTGGTTACCTACTCAAAAACTCACATAAAATAAGGACCTTTTGCAAAAACACTTTTACTGCTCAAGTTATGCTATTATAAAGTTTGGTCGTAACAATTTAAAATTATTATATAACAGCCAAAAGTGATAGTAACAAGAAGTTAACATCTGCCTTTTTCCTACTGATGATAACTTAATGTGAATTGTAACTAAGTTAACACTTTAGAAAGAAAGAAAGAAAGAAAATAATTTTTATTTGAAAAGTAACACTACAAGCAAATAAGTATACATAATACACAAAAAAAAAACTAACAAAAGAGTAACAGAGTAAAAGATATTGCTGCAGTGCTACCTAACAAAGTAGGAACACACTCAGTCTATCTGTGAAAAGACACAGCCACTGATTTTCAGTGTGCCCTACATATTGGGTAGTTCGGACAGTGGTGGCGTGGTCGTCGCCACTGTTTTATACTATACACAATATGGCGATATAATTGACATAATGCTCGATTACTTAGTATGAGTGCCCTTCAATTTGCCAAATAATAATAATATATGGACCAACAATAATAAATATAAAAAAATATATACCTATATAAAAAGATGAAAAAAAAAAAAACAAAAAAAAATTCTCAGCCAATTTTTCATACTTGTAAAGGGTGACTTTAAAAATATTCAAATCAATAATTACAACATCATTTTAAGAATGAAGATGTACCTGAACGGTATTAATATATACAATAGACACTCAACTCAGCAAGTCCGCATTGTTCTGCCTTCGACGGAATCATCAGGTGTCCGATGACTGGCATTGTCGTTTGTATCAACAAACACCGTGTCGCCTTACGTCCTGTTGTTATCGGAACGATGTGTGCACATAACATATTAGGTTTCTGGTTAAAGGCGAATGTTGTGTCCAAAACGCATGTACGATGTATAGACAATATTCGCGCGAGTCACACGCGAGCATAATTCTAAAAGACTCCTAGGCGTCTTAACACCAGCACCGCATGCGCGGACTTGTTGCGACACGTGCGGGCGCATACGTTATCTAAGCATCACTTTAAACTTTACTTTGAACCTGAATTCTTGGCGGCGTTCCTTAAGGCGCCACGATTATGTTAGATCATGAAGATAATGCAGCTATTGGGTGAATTCATTATAAACATGTGATAATATATATTTGGCAAGCTTTAAGGCGTATGTCATTTAATTTCACTTCTGATAGATTGTCTGCCTGTGTAAACATTTATAATAGAATTATATTCACCATCAGCCTGTCTAAGTCTATTGTTGGACATAGGCCTTCCCTGGGGGATTTCGGCCCATAATCCCCACGCTGGACATGCGGATCGAGGATCGTAGAGAACGGCTTCTCGAACCGTCTAAATTGCTGCCTGTCGGCGGCGTGGGCATTTACCTGTGCCTAGGCGGGCGCGGCATACCGCTGGCTCCTAGCGCCGGGTTTAGTCGCCTCTTACGACAACCTGTGTCACGTCACGAGGTCGGAGAATGTACTCTGTTACTCTGCCCCGAACGGATAATAGAAAGAAAAGTGAAAAAAGTTTAATAGAACTGTAGTCGAGGGAAATAATCGGCCTGTGCCTATCCAAGAAAACATGTATGTACCTATACTTATATATACATATATATGTCTATATTAACATGTTCTCAAAGATATTTACGTTGCTAAGCAATAGGTCTCAATCAAAGCAGACAGCTCACGCGATATGGAAAGGCGATTTATTCAGTACAAATTCGACTACGCTTGGAATAACTTGAGGCACCGAACTTGAAATTTATTTGACGTTCACGAATACACCAACAGAGATAGATACTTTATATACCTACATAATTTTTACACGACAATGATCCTATAGCTGTAATGTAGAGTATATGATACAATTAAAGCTAGACTTGTCTTGCATTAATTAAGATATGTAGGTATGTAGGAAAACAAAGCAATTCGTATAAAAGATGCAGATATACATGTACATATATGTATGTTGAATTAACTAGTCCCAATTACATTCATTAATATGTAAATGAACCAAGAATATACAATGTTATTCATCATTATAATTTCAGTCCACTAACATCCCCCAAACATCTAATTATAAACCTAATTTCTGACTGCACACGCACTTTTCAATGTTATTGAGTATGGTGATATAATAACATTTCCACTACAGGAGCTTTCAACTAAAGTGGGATATTCCACATACATATACATAAAACACGTTTATACAACCATATGTATACAACCATCCATGTAATACCTATAGCACTCCAGACCACCAATGCGTCTAAAACGGATGCTAAAACATTCTATCACATCGTATTTCGTTCTCGGTACCGTCGAGTTATCATGCAGGCCGTGTCGCGGGCCAATCAACACGCCGGCGCCCGCGCATGTTCACAAGTGCATTGCTCTTCGGATGCGCTTTAGATGCAGCTGATAGACGTAGGTGAGAAACATAAGTAGTTATACACCGACTAGGTTGAAGTCGCGTTTATTGTCTTACATCGAATTTTATTATAAGTATTCCGTCACGACAGGTACCTTACGGGATAGGTACAGAGCAGAGACTGTTAAATATCTCTTCACAGAACTGCCGTGTTTCTTCTACAGCCATCTCATCGCTTCATATATACACATACATATATACACACATATATACACATACATATATATACATACACATACGCTCGACGCGGTTGCGAATTTGAGCATCAATATTGGTACTGATAAAATCTGTATTTCAGATTGCTTGTAACGCTATCCATTATCAGCTGTGTACAATAAAAGAATTCTTTAATCTGTTTAACAGTATCTTGTTACCAAAGTGTGCAATATGCCAGCAGTTTCCATCCATTTAGCAGATAAAAAGGCCTATACGCTACATGCTTTCATCACATCTCGTAAGCAATGCGCATATTCAGCACACTTTTTAGTGCCCATGGAAACTTGTTGCTATATTACAATTTACAAGTAGATTTGTTTTTATCGTTGCGAATTTGACTGTCAGTGCATGTCCAATAAATAATGCTAAAATTAATATGCCGATTCTAGTCGCATTACTAATGAAGTCTAACTGGCGTCATTCGGTGTTGTATAGTGCTACTTTATTAAACAGAATTCGTTCAAACCGTAGATCTGAAAATTGAAATCTTAGATGTGAAGGCTTGAACGTTTCAATGTTTGTCCGCCGATCATACATTAAATACCGCTTGAATTTATAGGATACTTCCACTATTTATTCTGGATCGCTATTCTTACGCCATTCATTTTTTACGTCCAAAATGTTATGAATGTATAGTACTTCCTTGACATACTTGTTATTACATCACGCCTGTAGTTCCGCAAAGGGGCAGGTATAAGAGTGTAGTGCAGTCCAACGTTTTAGCCTGTTCCACTGTTCCACGAGCCTATCGCTATATACCGAGCATCGCTGTAATTTAAAGATTTTAGCGCAAGTTTTAAAGCCCTGCAAATATTTTAGGATATTATTAATTCCTAGCACAATATATGCATTTTATTATCTAGGACCACGCGAGTGAAGTGAAGCGAGTGGAAATTAATGTAATAATATATAACTGGTTATACTATACTACATGTAAATGTGGTATATTTCTTTTATACCATGCTGACTAACCTCTACAGGCAATGTTTTTCTCTGTTGACGTGACAATTGACGCGACTCACTTCCATTTTGTTTTTATATTTCAGGCAGGGCTTCTTATTTATATCATTGCATGCGGTCTTATGATCTTAATATTATCATACGAGCAACATACTGACACGCGATCTACGATCTACGCAATTCATAAGCAATCGTGAAACATATAGGTAAATATCTTTCACGATATCTTGAAACGTCTCATAAGATATTGTGTGTTATGGCACCATCTGTCTAATTTAAAACGCCATCCAATTAAACCAATTTCCAATATGACAGAATGTGAATATGACGTCATTTCACGTGACAATAGCACAGTACAAGATGGTAAATATCGATGGTTAGACTACATAGGAGTACATTTAAGACTTTATGTATTTAATTGCTTATATTTATAAAGATTGTCGTATTTGTAGAAATGATGGTCATCGTAAACGATTATCTGCGGAAGTGTACTCTGTTTTTTAAATAGCTGCATACAAATAAAGAAATAAACACACCAATTATCTGTCAGCGCCACAGGGAATGTACAATCACGCGCAGCGGTTATACCTAACATTAAAATAAGACATGAAATTCTGTTTCAATTACAAAGTTGCAAGTCATTACATTGTCTTGTAGTACAATCGGGACAAAAAGGTGGTAAAAATAATGATTTAATAAAAGCCTAGGAACAACATAGGGATTATCGAGCACCGCATCGCTGCAGGCGACTAATTACGCCTGATGACTTTAATGAATTCCCGAGTTATTTATTCTGTACTAGTTATCGCCCGCGGCTTTACTAGCAATCGTTTAGTTTTAAAAATATCTCTGACTTGTCTGCGGGACTGTACGTATTTTCTTTATAAACTATACCTTTTAGAAGCGCACGGTGATTATCAAATTCGCGTTCAATGTTGTCTAAAGTTACCGCAGTAACCTAGCGAGCGTTACTATGTTTTTGGGATATTATTATTCATACAATGTTATAGTACGTCATGTTTAAAAAAAATGCACAAGTGACTAATCTTGTGCCTTATGCATTGTGCCTTGTGCATTGTGTTTTGTCAATCTATCTGTTCCACTGTTGTAACCAGTACTTTTAAGAGTTTCATAAGACAGAAACGCTGATTTGGTGCATACTGTGCACTGAATGTAAGAGCCAGGTTAACAGGGATTAGACAAGAGATTGGTCCTTCAGCTAGGAACGAACAAATTATCGAAAAAATTTGTTATATTTTACGTCAACCTAATTATTATTTCCTAATCGTTACAGATACATTCTTTAATATGCTTCGATGCTAAGACGTATTATTTCAATTCAAAGTTTCCAGAACGAAACTATAAATAACATATACATATAATAAATCATTTAGTTTCAAAGAATATCCTCTATTTTGCATATTAGTTAGCGAGCCTCGTATCGCTGCCGGCGTCCCATAAGACATTACGAGGAATCCAAATGAGTTTTTAATGGATTCCTGTGCTATTTACATTTTAAGGCTCGCTAGTATTTTAAGCATTTAAGGATTTTAAGCAATTGTCTGGATGTAAATTTATTTATACACTTTAATATATGTAAGGTGGGTGGACCATGGAAGGCCATGCTCCTTTGAAGGCCAACTATAAAAAAGTCATAGTTATTGTCATGTG
>DWDV01002078.1:0-12125 GCA_018245615.1 Mimoniades ocyalus
CAGAGGAATGCAGAACACTCCCACGTTTCACCGGTTACGTTTACGTCCCACTGTGGAATAGGTGGTGAGCCTATTGCGATAAATCATATTCTCATATTGCTATTTTATCATATTCTCTGTAAATCTAACAATCGCTCGTCTATTGCATTGGAGAATTAAGCGAATACCGTCAATAATTCGTAACATGTTTAGTATACCCATAAATAGCTATACTATACCCATAAGTACCCATAAGTACTATACCCACTTTGTCCACATGCGACTGCGGCTGATACAGACGGCTGCTTACGCAAATCCAGCTATTACTTAATACGTTTAGTAATGTTATCCAACACATTAATTTTATGCTTTATTTAACTAGCCCGTATTGCTCTCGCTAGTTTATTAGTTCCATATTAATATAAGAGCACAATTTAACAACTTATTACGTACGGCCTATAAAATGTATATTGTATATGCAAACGAGCGTTTTCCGATGAAATGAGGCAATTGCGATACAATAAAAAGGGAAATTTTGTCATTTCATATTGTTTTGTTTCGTTTTCGCGTGAAAATTTCATTCAATAGACGAAGTACGACTTATTCTTAATGTGTGCTATGGATGCTTCTTTAATCAAGTGGTTGCATGCGCGGCTACTGATTAAGAGGACCTGGATTAGATCTCCGAATCAAGCATTACTAGTTTTTGGCACTTGACACTCCTAGTACTGGTTCGGGTCTGAATTTACGCCGAGTAGTAGTACACTCACCGCCTATTCTATAGTGGGACGTACACGTAACTGGTGAAACGTGAAACTGTATTACACTTTCTGCCTACCTCTTTGGGGATTACATTCACGATGTTTTTTGTTACCCCCATGGGAAACAGGCGTGAAAATGTGAATGTAATTTCATATTGTACATTACACATTTATATGTTCATACTCGTATATTCGCTGACAATACACGTGTAAGCGAGCGTAACTTTGTCAGTGTGCAATTGTACAAGAGGACAACAAACGTCGTGGACGTTGTGCAACTCTGCAACTACGTGTAACTTTTACCGGCAGCCGCTGCTAAATTATATCACTTGGATTAACGACTCGTGCAGTAATTGACAATTACAAGCGAAATTTCATTACGTAATTGCATTGTACTGGTCTTAAGCTTTATACACATACGCTTCAAAGCGTTTTTAAGCGATGAAGGGATGATTGTTTTTATTCTATATATATTATGTGGATTAACTCCTCTGCCTACCTCTTCAGGGAGAAACAGGCATGGGGTTAGGTTAATTTTTATATACACAATTAAATAAGCAGGTTGTTTTAATAATGTATTGCCTTATAATGCCTCACAGGTAATTACGAAAAACATATTTATAAACTGAATTAGATTACATAAATAAAGTTAGTTTTTTATTATGACTGGTTCCGCCGAGTCACTATTCAAATTATATCAATAAATATTTAATTTTATGTTACTGACTTATCGTACCGCGCGAAGGACACAAAGCGAATGTCACAGTGCATGGAAACCCGTGTCACGTTGACATGTGACGTTGACGGGTTATACCTACCTCATCGTCGGATTGGATCTGCTGAAACTTCTTGCAGGCATTTTGAATCCCAATCCTAACTTTGATTTATAATGAATATTGTTGACATATTTTTGAAATGTCATTATCGATCAAATCTATATTTTTTAAGAATCTTAAAACATAATATCTAAAGGTGAACGAGGACCAAGTTTTACTAAGGAAATTAAAGAAATAAATTAAACATAATGTTTTGTCTATAATAGAAAATGACGAATTATTATTTTAAAAAAGTTGGAATTTAATTATTATGTTTCAGAACGACTTTTATATCATCCTATTCGCAATGTTTTAGTTTAAAATGACAATGAACCGCTATTTCTCTGTTAAGGAATCTCAAGATTCTACCTCTAAAATGATGAATTTTGAAATTAGAATGTCTACACCTAGATATGGTATTAGGCTTAACCCCGTAGGAGAGGCCTATATCCAGCACTGCACTGCAATCGGTTGATGATGATGATGACACATAGATTACTGTTACTAGATTATTGTGATTCACTGTTTTTATGATAAACTAGCTTTGCGAGCGACTTCATACGCGAGGAATTCTAAAATGAAATTAAATCTAAGTTACTCCTTATAACTTAAGCTATCTGCCAGTGAAAGTCTCGTCAAAATCAGTCCAGCCTTTCCAGAGATTAGCCGGAACAAACAAACAGACAGACAAAAATTGTAAAATACGTACGAGTATGTTATTTTATTATTTGTACCGTGTATACATACTCGTACATATGCATTTAGTAAAAAGCTGTTATTTTAATGTTACAAACAGACACTCCAATTTTATTTATCTGTATAGATTTATGTTCTTTTACTCCAAGTGGCCAAGCGTATTAGTGTTTGATTACCACGAGTGTGAACTGTGCATTATGCGCGCGTGCGTCGTGACAGGCTTTCACCGCGCTTCCTCGTCGCTGATTGATACTGCACACGACATCGCCATTATAAATAGCGAATTTATAACTTTTTGTCACAAAATACACGCTCTCTTTCAGTTGCACTCGATACTTTCTTCTACGAAAAAATATATTAAACGTTTGCATTCCGTCAACACGTTTATTAATTGGACTCAATTTGAACCTTTAATTCTAAATAACTTTTTTATTTCCTTGTTATAATCATGTGGAGTGTTTTGAATAGATAATCGTAGCTGTTTGATTTACTGATTGATAGATGCCATGAAGTTATGTGAAAGGTTTTTTTTTTCATGAAAGGTAGAAGACTGCAGTCCGCAGTCACATGCTGTGGCATTGCCCATACGTTTTTTCCGGAGATACGTTGATCATTTAATAACCATTTAACTTTGTACCCATTTTCCTCTAATACTTTGCCGCTGTTTAAAATTAACTAAAATGGTAGGTTTGGTCTAAATTTTTATTGAAGCACTATGAATAACACGCGCTGTGGACTAGGAACACTATGAGCGCTACTATTATGAGCAAAAGTCCCTTAGGGGAGGACTATGTCCAACAGTGAACTTAGTGGGGCCTATGATGACGATAATGAATTGACAGTTACAAAGTAATTACTGTTAATTTTATTCTTATTGTAATTTACTCAATTCAAAGGAACAGGGATTATCTGCAAGAACTCATGATTTATATAAAGTGTTTCTTAATTAATTTCAAAGATTAAACAGTGGTAGTGATTAAATATACAGACAGACACACTGGACGTACCAAATGTAATCTACTAGAAATAAGAAATGAGTTTTCTAACGTTTAAATTTGTGTGCACTTTAGGCTAAGAACTAATAAAACATATTATGTTTCGACTGTGGTAATAAACAAAGCAAGAGGGCGTCACTGGCGCCGACTTTGATAGGTAATAAATAGATGACCTTGACTCACAATATAACCTAATACTTATTTTGTGGTCCTTTATTGTATCAGTTTTTATAACCTTCACTTTTTGTTCTTTGATACATTTTTTATCCAACTGTTAGGTCTTTCAGTTAAATAAACGATAAATTAGTCTTTAAGCTGTGATTAAAAAAAAAATAATATCGATTTACCATTACTTACACGACTCAATAATAACGCTCGTTTAATACGCATAAGTTCCGGGTTAGATTCCCATCCGACAAATAGGCATTGTTGTCAAAATACGAGTAAATAGGTTAATATAGTATAAGCTAAACTGCTATTACTGTTTCTGTTAGTGTCAACTCATATTGTATGTTCTATATTAGAAACTACTGACGGAAAATCTCACATTACCAAAGGATATTTTAATGCTAACCTTCGATGAATTAACTGTTATTTAAGATATGTTACACAATATACGAGTATGTATGTGCGCATGAATTGTCAATTGAATTGACAAACAGGTTACCGATACGCCTGTGTAACCTTTAGTTAAAATATGAGCCATATTAAACATTCGGTTAAAATGCCTGATATTTAGTCTCATCTTATATTATTACAACTACCTCGATCGTGTGCGCATTAGTTATTATTTTAAAAAATCAAAAAGGAACCGGTTTTCGCGGGAAAATATGAGTGTAGTAGATGCCCCTACATCGTGCTTACGACGTCTGGCAAAATTGAATCTGTCAAGTTTGATTTTTGAACATTCTCATCAGACAACGAGAGAGAGATGGATTTATGCGGTAGAATAGTTGAAAAAATGAGACGCTAAACACGAATGTACACAAGGTTCTATTAAATGCCTTTCGATTAAGCCGATATAAAACTATCAAAGTTATTTATAAAATTTCGTAAAATTGGTAGCTGTTTGTCCGTTTCTGCAGCAATTCGTCTTGGAACGAAGGAGTTCCAGGTTTCCACTAGCTGTGAAATGAGACACGTGCCCAGGCTGTATGACATTAACAGATTATAAATATATTACAAGCACTGAGTACTAGTTAAATGGTATTAAATTGTGTTTTTATATGATTTACCCCGTCGGTCGCCCATTGGTGTTTGTAAATGCATAAAAGACAAAGAAAGTTTTTTTGATTGACTACTCATTGTTTGAACTCAAAAGTGATATTGAAAAATTAATTTGAATTCATATAATCACAAATTGTTTTGAGCCGGAAATATGCGTTATTTTTTAAAACGACGGAGTTATCAACGCTGCTCGCTGAAAATGGAAATAACGGAAAATATTGCCGTTTTTCTATGGGTTTTACAATTCTCAAGAATGCCTCAAGAAGTTAGCCTATTACAACTGAACTATCATATTTAAGTATTGTGCGATGTCCGACACGCTGAATTGGTTTGTAGTCGTAACATCACGCCTGTAATCCCCGAAGAGGTAGGCAGAGAAATGTAGAACACTGCCACGTTTCACCAGTTACGTCTACGTGAGCTAATTGCCGTACACCGGGCACCCATCTAGGCTCCGAGCCACTACTAGAAAATCTAAATTAGAAAAATATTTGAGGTGATCGACCCGGGAATTGAACCCAGGACCTCCCGATCGGCAGTTGCACTTGCAACCAACACGACCAACGAGGCAGTCACGACGCAGTGTTGTAGTCGGTTTTCTATATGTAAAAGCATCCACGAAGATAGCCCGTTCGTTTCTTTGCAACTGTCAATTATATTCCAGAGGGGACCTCTGTTGTATAATTGCCAATTCACTGTAGTGACGCAATTCGAGGACATCAATTGATAGTTTATGCTACGTTTAAGTTTATACCAAATTACAGTTACCTAATAAATCTTAAGTTCAATGCGAGTGAAAAATTAGGATGTAGTCTAGGAGAGACAGTCAAAGTTTTCATCATCTGATTAGATCTCCATTTAAATTGCGGAGCTTTTCGGCAAGCATACGTAAATAGGGTTGAGTAAAGAGGCAGCTTGGCCGCGCTAGTTAGAACGAGGGCTCCGTTATCAATCCATTGCTTATCGAGACGACCATAATGCCCGCGTGGGCAGATTTACGACGCCCGCTTATCTCTGTAGATCGATTTACTTAGACGCAACTGGAAATGAATTGATTAGTACATAGACAGAATGAAGAAATCTGCACTTGATTTATTTTACTTTAATTCATGGAGTAATAAACTAATGTATTTTATATGTATGTTTATAACAACTATATTCGTTTTTTCTCGGATAAAAGTATGTTGTTAGTCCAGGACTCGATCCATATGTAGGTATGACTAAAATTAAAATGTAATTCCACCTTGTATGTGTAATGAATTTTTATTTACAATACGTACAAAGTAAATAAACATTTTGATACACATATATAAAAAAATAATGATTAATTTACTAATTTAATAAATTAATATATTGTTTATGGTTAATTGAATAACAACTTTCATGAAGTTATATCAACATTTCATCCTTCCTTAGTGACTGCTATGTAAATTAAATTAACTTAACAATATAATATTGGTGGCAGATGACGGTACGTAATCTACCTAGCTAGTGCAGCCAGTCTCAGAACCGCTTCCCTACCCGCATGCCCACCTTGGGGATCAGGGGCTAAATCGCAAAATGAGGTCTATTTCTAACAATAAATTTGAAAAGGCTGATGGAACAATAAAATATTTTACACGTGAATTATACTGGTATAAACAATTAGCTCATTTCTACCTACATAAGTTGTTTCAGCCCGTGGGTGTTGTTTTGAAATGACCGCACTAATTGCTGTTAATGTTAGTTGTAACGCATTGGCGACATAGCCAGTTAGTATCTCTTCGCTTTCGAGTTCCTCCGGCATGCGTGCACAGTTTTTTTGTTATAATAAGCATCTTAAATTTATCATTAATATATCCGAAACTTATACATGTTTTGAAGGAATGAAAGAGATATGAGAGAAAAGTGCTACAAAATCCACATCTCTGTCATAACTCCGGCCGTAGAGGTGGCCCACCAGGAACTAATAAAGGTGAGGCGCACTACGAGCGCAGATAACTACAAATATATCTACTCTGCCCTACTTAGGTAACTTAATATGATCTACACCTGATGAGTATTGACCCTCTAGTACCTTTCTGGTATTTTTGTCACGGATCTGAATTCCATGGTGGGACGTAATTGTATCTGATGACATTTGAGAGTGCACTACGCTGCACTGCTTACCTCTTCGGGGATTAAAGGCGTGATGTAATGAGATGTTAGGCGTGATGCGAAAATAACTTTGTGTTTGTGTTGTATTAAGCACAAAGACGTTTGAATATGCCATATTTCCTTTCTACAGCTCTGGACGGTTCTGAGTATAATCGTAAACATGCAAAGAATGTTGTTGAATAATTACTTCTATTTATCATTCAACATCATTATCAAAACATGCGGTTAACTCACAATGATCATCATTAAAACACTTTCAATCAAAAAATAATACACGATAAACGATGTTGTAAATAGCGCTAAAACAGTCAATAATGAAACAAAAACTCTATCTAACATCTAGTCGATACAATGTTGATTACAGACGACTTAACTTTTTCTCATTGCGAACATTTAATTACTCTTACGTTTACGGCCATAAACACCTAGCTAAACCTCGTTCAATGCTAAACAATGTTGCAGGCAAAAAGTGCACAGCGGTGTCTGGATTACATATAGCCTACGAGCAATGTATGCATACAAAGACACATTTGAGCCAGCCACGTCCATCGGCCAGCTAGACGGATAGACAACCGCATTCCTAGATGAATTACAAGTAGTTAACTTCTTAACCATTTCAGATTCGCGAGCCAACAGACTGCGATCCCACAAAAGGCCATTTCACCGTACCATCTGCGTTATCCCACCATTTCAGTGACAGGAACCGAGCAACACGAACGCAAACGCGTACGTACCAACGAACTATCGTTAGAGACTAGCATGCGCCGGCGCAGTGAAAGTACTTTCGCGCGCTCGCTGCCCCGGTCGTCGACCTTCACATGCGACCGCGCTACACTCGCGAGCGGGACGGCTATAGTTTTCTCGGGACAGACGTGAAAAGCCCGTCGGGTGCAGGGCGCGAAAGTAAGTCCACCAGGAAATGGCTGCGATCGTAAACTTGTAGCTAAACGTTTTTTATGCGTTCACCTTTACGATCACTATAAAAGTTTTATTGTTTACACCAATGTGTTGTGGTGACCCGTTTTCAGGAGATTTTTCCGATCATTTTCCGACACTGTCATCCCGTTTAAGGCTGTTGATGATGCGTTTCGACATTATTTATCGCCATATTGACGTTGTAAAATTTTAGTTCGTTTTATCTGGGATTTTTATTAACGCTGTACGTACACAAAGTCCAGAAATTTTGTCTTGTTTATATGGGAAATAAAATAGCATATAAACAAAGTAATTTAAAAGTATTTTTTAGAAAATATTTAATAGCGTCTGTTTTATGTCGTTCGCATCGCGACACGAAGTAAGATCGAGAGTCGCGCCCGCCATTTTCTCGGTGTTGCCAACTGCCATCCACTTAAGTAACTCATTAGTTGCGTGCTGTTATACAATACGCGGGTGTTTTCCAACCGCGAGCCGCTCGCTTATCTCAGTCGTGGATAGTTTATGTTCCATGAATATGTAAGATATTAATAAAGTATGCATTGCTAACGGTTGGAAGATTTTTTTCCAATCTAGGTCTACTTTTACTCGTCTTAAATTATCAATCGACTTTCGTTTAAATTACGCTTACATAAAACTCATTTGCAATAAATTTACCTACGTTATGAAATTATATAACAAAAATCATATTGTTTCCTTAATTTTGTATTATGTACCTATACATCATATAAATTTACAGAGTAACAGTAGACGATATGACGAAATAGGCCTGATGTTATAATAATAATAATAATGTTAACAAATGAAGAAAAAAATCTTAGTTTATAAAATTTTTATTTTGCGTTGTAAGGAAGAGATTCCAGACTTATAGACAACATCAGTATTATGTATTATCTATCTCTATAAACAACCTACGAATACGCGGGATGCTAATATTACAACTGGCCCAGTTCATTCCGTCTTTGTAGCTATGCTATCTTAGTACTCAGTCGAATCCAGCGAGCTTATAATATAAAATAACTGCAACGGAATATTGAGCTATCAAAATTCGATTTAGTATTTATTAGTGCGAAAACAAAATTGCAATGGGCATATCATCCTTAATAAAATGACAGACTTAATAATAGAGATCTCAATCTTCTTTCAAATACCAACTATTTTTGTTTTATTATAACGCAAATATTGATACCGTAACCCCTTTTGCCTCCCACCACTGGATAGGGGTTTGGAAAATCCGGAGCGTGTACCACCACGCTGCTACAGTGCAGATCAATTGTGATATATTTAACGTACGTCACAATTATACAGATCAATTAACGTAATTTTCATCAGCATCACACATTCGAAGCTTTAATGCTGAATAATTTATACAGCCAGGTATGGATAGAGCAAGGAAAAAGTACAGCAAAGAAAAGATTTGTCAATAAAATGTAATTTATTACAGAACTTTGTCTTCACTGACATGAAGAATTCTAACACTATCACAATATGACATGGAAACTACTCCTGGTCGTAGAGCCTCACTGGAAATCAGCGCGACGATTCTGCAATCGCCGCAAATGCTGAGGGAGTGCTTTTATCGTAGGCATACTGCTGCACACCTACATAAAAACTGCATCATATCACACTTATGTTAATTTTTGTATACCTATGTGTTGTTATGTTACAAATAAAGCTTCTTCCTTTTTTTTTAAATTTGTGAAGATTAAACATACGCTTACGTTAATGTTACATCAACACTAAAGTGTTTTTCCAAACATAACGACAGCTCAGTGTCCGCGCTCCCGGCAGTGCGGTTGCACAAAACAAAAGCAACTACGCCCGTAAAATCTATTACCGCACACAAACAATGCGCCGCTGTGAATTCTGCTCTTTCATTCGCTTAGATTATATCTATATTCATAGCTTAAGATATAAGCAAAAAACATATTTTTATTTAAACATAATAAATTTTGTTCTGTACTTACAGTGTCAATATCAAAGGGTACGAGTATGTTCAGATTGAAGTTGAGTAGAATTCGTAGGGCTGTTGTTGTGGCACAGAAATAAAGCAATAACAAATCAAATTTTAGAATATCTACAAAAAGTAATTAAAGTAACATCACGCCTGTAATCCCCGAAGAGGTAGGCAGAGGAATGAAGAACACTTCCACGTCCCACTATGGAATAGGTGGTGAGCCTATTGTCATGCGCCTGGCATATCTACAATTAGTGTATTATTATTGAATTGCCATGTACAAGTTATTTAGAAAGTATTTCATATCTAATAAATTTTATACAAAATGATAGCTACTGATAGCTACATCGTACACTACACGAATAAATTAAATTCAAACGACATGTGCTGCATTTTGTCGTTGGAAGGAACATCTTTTGCATTGAAAGCAGCAAGTACTGCTGCCTAATCGCGTTCTTTTACTTAATCCTTGACTGCCTCGTTGGTCGTGTTGGTTGCGAGTGCGACTGCCGAACGAGAGGTCCTGAGTTCAAATCCCGGCTCAGGCACTACTACATTTTTCTAATTTAGATTTTCTAGTAGAGGTTCGGAGTCTGGATATGTGCCCGATGTATGGCAATAGGCTCACCACGTATTCCATAGTGGGACGTAAACGTAACTGCTGAAACGTGGGAGTGTTCTATATTCCTCTGCCTACCTCTTCGGCGATTACAGGCGTTATGTTACGATTTTATGTACTTAATCCTCAAGCAGGACTCTGGGTATTACAGTGGGTGAATTCGGCTTTGGCTACTAAATAAATATCACATCATCATCACAAATATATGTATATATTCTGTAAACTTATTAGATTCACCGCTGTGTGGCTAACTTTAATCGCCACAGAAATTCGCGGCGCTAATTGTTTTGTACGAGAGTGAAAGTCGGACAATTTAAGTCGCACTCGCATTAGTTTTGTTTCCATATTTCCGTATTACGATGCACACGACTCGGATTCACTTCCCCGGTTGCGTAAGACGCCTACATAATTATTTTTAAACAATTAATTAGAAGAACAGTACATCTACTAAACAAATAATATTTACATCACATATTACATTGAAGGGGTGACATTATTTGAAATACATTTGAACAATAACAGCTGTCATAATGAATGTTCACCCTGAATTAGCCCACTGCTGGACTTAGGCTACCTCTGTTGCAAATATAATTGTGCACGTCAATCATAATTTACCATGTTCAATACTCTCACATATTTTCTTTGCTTTATATTAATTTTTTCAGTTGACAACGTAACGCAATAATTAAAGTTTCTTAAAAACTACAGTTAAAGAGGAAGAAGTCTAACAAAAGTGAGAATTAAACTTGGAAGTTATCTCGTAATTTGAAACAATATACACATTTGTTTACCCAAAATATAATTCCTAATCACGAGACCGTAAACCGATTTATTATTTACCTGCTACCATAAATAAACATAACGTAAGAATACGCACACATAAAGCTTTGATGTTAGAAAGAACATGTGATATATAATATATATACTATATATAAAGAGAAAGACCCTTCATGATATTGTACTCGTGTATATTTTTAGCGGATCTTTAACACAGCTTTAATAGAAACACGAGTAGATTCACCGCCTTTTTCATTCTTATCGTAAGCAAAAACGTTAAATGTATCATTAAAATATTGTCTTTTATGGCAGAGATTACATAAAGTTTAGGAAAAAGCCATGAAATGCCGCTCTCATTAATGGTTTCATTGTCTTTAATTAACTAAATTATCAGTTAATGAAAACAAATTACCGGAAACTATGAGATTTCACGGGACATATTGAGTTTGACAGAAACCAAGTTAAAGTTTTCCGTTAAAGGCCGTTTTGATAGAAACTATTAAACTATCAGTTTAACGTAGTAACCTAACACAACATCAAGCCTCAAATTCTCTGAAGGAGTAGACAGAGAAGTGTGGTGCTCTCCTCCTATTCACCAGTTATGTTATATGTCGCACGAAGGAATATTTGACGTAGTAAAGTAACAAAATATTTACTTTATTGTAATGCGGCTAATGATTCTGTACAATTAATTTCAACTGTAAACGTAAATGATTTTATGCGTAGGATATTTTAATAGGTGGTTAAAGTTCCGGTCGTAAAGTACAATAAAACTTTCCACAACGTGTTTACGTTCAAAATATTATTGTATGGAATAAGAGTTGTAAGAGTTTCATATTAAACGCCTACAGGTCAAAATTTCTGTTATAACACGATACGGTATAAGGAGGATTACGCAATGCGAACGTTGCCTCCGACTCGAAATGCCGCAAACGTAAACAAACCCACATTCAGCTGGGTAGAGTTAGTTTGACACTAAGTACACATGGTTAAAATATCGCAAAGCCAATTCATATTGAGACATTGTCATGCAGCAATGGATACTATCACTAAGTTGATCTTTCTGTAGATTTGTAACTTGAATCACAATACAGTGTATTATCACTATAGCCACAACAGGAATAACATAAAACTTTCTCAAATAATACTAATGAAAACGTAACATCACGCCTGTCATCCCCGAAGAGGTAGGCAGAGGAATGTAAAACACTCCCACGTTTCACCAGTTAC
>DWDV01002079.1:0-12123 GCA_018245615.1 Mimoniades ocyalus
TGTGCCCGATGCATGGCAATAGGCTCACCACCTATTCCATAGTGGGACGTAAACGTAACCGGTGAAACGTGGGTGTGGTCTGCATTCCTCTGCCTACCCCTTCGAGGATTACAGGCGTGAAGTTACGTTTATAACTAATATTGGTCAAGGACTATTTGTTGCTACTTAAAAAATAATTTTGTAACTACATATTTCAGTTATTTTGATTTGTTCTATCGGGAAGCCTTTTGAAGGAAAGGAAGGTATTCTAAGGGATGTATGTATGTATGTATTCTAAGCCCCCGCGTGATTTAGGTAACCAATGTTTTCAGCAGTCATAGATAGTGAAACAATGGTGAGCGTATAGCGCAACAGTTGTAAAATATAATTAAATACGACACTTCAGGGTTAAAAGGCTGCGTATGACCCAGTCTAGCGGGAGGGATACTCGTGTACCTCGTCTAGCCGCGGTCGAGAAAGCGTTCTATAAACAAATTCAATTGGTCTAAACGAGTGAATTTTTATTCTGGGGCGATGAGATCATTAGGTGAATGGCCGACGGCGAAACAGTTTTTGTGGAAATGGGTCGCTGGGACTACACTGTGACATTGATTTGATTGATACAAGGGGATACAGATTCTTGTGACCTCTTGAGCACTGTAATGTATCGCGAAGAGATTTTGATAGTAACATTTGCGTCGTAATTAAACAAGCAAATTGGCTATAAAATTTTTGGATATAATCTTTATGTCTTAAATATATTTGCATAAGCGTTTGATGGAACCTGTATGTATGTCATGATTTATGTACCTTACTAAAAAAAGCAGATGCGGTCAGTGAACTAATAAACCCAAACCCATTTTAAATTTTACATATTATGTACGTAGCCAATGGGCGTGTAAGCCATCTGATGTGAATTAGTCACTGCGTGTACGTATCGAAAGCTAATAGGGTTAAATTTCCTCTTGAGAATAGTTCCGCTGCTCTAAGGATTAAGTTTTAACGCGTTGTCTTATTGAAGTCTCTGGTACACCCTCACAAATTGAAAACAAGTCCGACTAATGCAACCTGCGGTGTTATACATTTATATATGCCCGTATTATACATGTATACGGATATGTATGTACGATACATACGAGTATATATTTAGGTATCACTCGCTGATCGCGGTGACATTTGTCAGACATTCTGGTCATTGTTGAAATCACATGGCGCCCGCCTTCTGCTTACAGCTGAATGCAATCTGAATTCATTATTGTTTCTAGCCTTGTCTCCAGTTTAACTACATCAATTTAGAATCCTTAAGCTGATGAAGCTATATAGCACTCGGATATAAAAATAAATACGTTCAAAAGCTGAAAGAAACACATTGAGTAGGTACAAAAGTTAATTTGAATTTATTACTTCCCGGCTGTACATTTGATTTAAAATTCGCCTCTTTATATAAATGAAACTTAACCAAATCAATTAAAAAGTATTGCAATATTATTGTTTAAGGAAAGTTGCAAAAGACTATAAGACTTTTTTTTCTTTATTAGCATAAATCCATTTAAAAATATCCTAAACATTTATGACTACTTGGTCGTATGTTTGATACCCGGATCACGGACATGTCCCGAGTTTGATACGCGAGTCAGCACCTATTGGGTTTTTCTAACTAGAAAACCCTAGTAGTAGCTCGATATCTAGATTTATCCGGTATATAGCAATAGGCTCATCCCCTATTCTATGATGTGACGTATTGGTAACTGGTAAAACATGGGAGTTTAATAAACTCTTATGTCTTGCCCTTCGAGATACAGGCGTGATGTTACGTGAATATTTATGTACAGTATAAACGTAAACAAAATTCGTTTCGTAACACAATACAAGTAGCTAGTGCAAGGCATCGGGCCAAAACACTAAGATTTATGAATAGGTAAACATTTGGAAACAACTATTTAGGGTAAATATTTAACGAATTTATCGCATATTTAACAACTTCTTGATTTATCGATGAATGAAAAAAGAAGATCAAAATCTATTTTATTGGAAGTAACATTTACTCCAAAACTCTAGAATCACGAACAATAAAAATTCTGTAGTGAATTTATTTATCAAGTGTGCTGTAATGTTTTCTTTAGAATTCTCCCGTTGAGTGAAAAAATAAGAAAATAATTTATTCAATTGGAAATAAGATTAATTTTAAAAAGAATTACTGAATTATCATGAAAATTCTCTAGTGAATGTTTAATGACGTGCTATTCCGTTGTGTGTTGTGCTATATGTTGTACAAATTCAAACAGTGAATATATATGAAGAAAGTGCTGTTCTGTTTTCTTTTGAATTCTTCAATTTGTTCAAATTCAAATTTAGATAAGAGCGTGAGTAACACGAACACAGAAAACGGCCTAAATTTGTACTTTAAGATGATTATATCAGGCAGTTTGAAAAGCGTTGACGCGCTCGGTTCATGAAAGTGGCGCCTCGCGTCGTTCAACACGCTAAATCATACAATTTGGCTTTGCGCCGGCCATAGATTAGATCTCGAAGTTCGTACAGTAACTAGGTATAATATTATTTGTAATAACCATGTTGAGTTGCTTTTTAATATTTGAAATGTTTTTTAATCACCTATTTTTAACAAAGGCGCACAAAACAATTGTGCATTAAAAAGTACAGGACAATTGAAAGTTATGGTCTTAATATTGCACTAGTTACTTTATAAATTACTAAAATTCCTCAAACTGTTCACAAACTATACGTGACTCAATTTGCATTAAATTTAAATTATTTGCATTCTGTTAGTTCAAAATTATGTTTTTAATAGTATAATAAAAATATCATATTACTGTTTCTTGACATTTTGAGCGAACAGAATAGAGTAGTTCTATTTTGAAGCTGAGCAATCTCATCACTGGCGTATGAAGTCAGGCTTCAAGCGCAAAATTAGCTAAGCAATTACCGGATGCCGTACTTTAGACATTTTATAGAGACATGTTATAATATATTATGTTATGTGAAGCGTTTTGTGCGAGCGCAGAGAGTATTTACTTATTTTATTTGGTAATTCATAATAATGTTGATTGGATTTATTAGGCTCACAACGCGGAAGTGAGCTATAAATAATTGTTTATTGAGAACAGTTTTCGAATGAGTTTATGTCTGAGACACTGGTCAAGCTGGTTGTTACAGTGACAATTTATGAAATATTATTTTTAAAACATAATTGGATAAAATGGGATTAATACACGATAGATAATCAACGTTTTGATTAGTAAAACTCGTCTATGAGTCGAGATATATTACTAACCTAATAAAAAGTGTTTTGCCTGATAAATAATTACGTTTACAACGGAAGTGATAACGAAAGAATGTTTAATTGAACTCAAAATTATTCCTAATTTATTTATGTCTTTTCGCTACCAATACGAAAATGCAACTAAAATTACTTCATTAATTACATTTCAATATAATTCTTAATATTTCAAAGTATATTTTAATGGTATGGTTTTAGAATTATAATAATCAATAAAATTCGAGTCTTTTCCAATTTCTTAAATTTAAAAATTAGTTTTAAAATTAGTCTCTTCATTTGATATAAACACTCGCTATAGATAACAAGTTGTCAAAAGGGGTGAACGAATAGTGGGGTATTGCCTAAGTGCATAACTGTGTTTCTGTGTGAGTAGTGTGGGCATCAGGCCTACGAAGTAGCGTGGCTTGTAAAACATCTGTGACCTCTCTTGGACGATTCTCGTACTGCTACAGTTTAGTCAGAGATGTTAATGTGTAGTGACCTCTTAAATGCTGTTTGCGTTTGAAATATTTGCTTGGATGGAGTCCATTACCATATCTCTACTGGTCTTTTAGTGACCACAATATTATTTCATTACGATGCTACAGCACGGTTTAATGGATATAGGGATTGTTGTTTAATACGTTTAATGTACATTAATAATTGAAGAAAATTCTTTGACCCCTTTTTAAATATTATGGGCGACGGTTAACGTTTAAACAGAGAAGGTCTGCAGAAAGCTAAAACTGTTATAGGTGTATATAAAATAAATTCATCAAATTAAATGTAATGAAACCTTTATTGTTTACATTCATTCTTTCAATATAAAACACAGTAATATATAGCCGAATTGTAGTACAGAGAGATTTAAAGAGGTTGCTTTTTTCAATATACGAATTTAATGAACATCAGTCGATTTCCAGGTACTGTTGGACGGCTAGTAATAATAACCGGAAACACTTTTCATTGTAATCTTTGAATACGAGTAACGTAGCCTGATATTTGTCTACCACTGATAACCAGTCCTTTGCCATGAATCCTAAGATCACAGATCACATATCTTAGAATCCATAATCTTAAGAATTATCCCTGTGACAGATTTTTTCATTACTACCTGTGTAGCATCTCTAGCTACATGTATAGCATCGATGACACGTACGCCTTCTAATCTAGGTATAACTAATTTATAGCCAATTTAAGTAATATAAGTCAGTATTTTTCATCCTTTATACCTTTTTGCTAAATTTAAAACGTTTTATAAAATCAGCACGCTAAAAAAGATGTTCATGTTTAGATCTCGGAATATCTTCGGATATATCGTGTACGCAATAACTACATATGAATCGGATAAAAATATTCTATTGTTTTTTAAGCTTCCGCCTACATCGTACCACATCGCAGACTGGCTCTCTGTTAACTTGAAAATATAATAATATACATATATGTTCACCTATAACATATACATTAGTTATTACTGCTTGGTTACAATGGTAACCTTTCTTTTCAACCTTTCGTAACTAAATTGAATTACCCTTTATATTACCTTATTACGTATACAGGGAATACAAGTCTGATAGTTTAATAAAATGATATATTTAGTTTTAATAGCTAATTGCGGCTCGTAATGAATTTTGTTTGAAGTGGTTTAACGGGTGTATACCACATATCATATCGATAGGATGTTATGATAGAACATCATAGCTCATAAAATACGCAGCTAATCTTCAGTACCTTCACATCAGTAATTTCTTCTTACATATTTTCTTGGACCTAAATATTGTATAGTATGTAGTTTGTCACGATTATATTATAACTGTCTAGAAAATTCTGAGATTGGTTCTGAGCAAAAATATTGTTGTTTTAATAAAATACACGAGTATACACGTAATGAACACACGGCATTATTATAAACGCTTTCAGTACACTAATATTGTAATAGCCTTAAATATTTATAGAGTGTATGTACATATGTAAATTATACAACCATTTATTCAAATGATATTTATATCCAGCGTTTAACAGTAGACTGTATTAAACAGATTAACGTATTAACAATACCGAGAACGAGAGATTAGACCGTATTCGTAGACGAAATGGCAATGTGTTGATATGAGTACCGAGTAGTGACAAGAGCGCCTATAATCGAACATCGGAGGCGAAGGTAGATATTATCTGAACATTTATTCCACGTCATCATTGGACCACACGCTGATAAAACCTATAGTAACTAACGCCGAATTGCAAACGCGTATATAGGGCACATAAAAATGTTTGATATCACTGAGCGCTGTAAGTGGGAAAATCTACTCTAGCGGATGCATCATGTTCTATTTCTAGTCGAATGTTTAAATAAAAACGGAGTTAACTGTATATGTATATGTATGTTTATTAAATTATATCAATCTTTTTTTCATGTTCAAGTAAATGTCTTACGTTTGTGTGTATAGTTTGAGAGCAACGGTGAAGGGCTGTAGTATCACGTATGGGGGGCCCTAATCCCGACAAGTGGTGTCGATAAATTAGTCGCAATCTGATTGGTGACATCACCGTCTGCACCGGCCGACCTTCCAGTTAATGGCATCACACATTTTCATAGCGTGTCCATTTAACTAGAACGATGTGTTTTCAACAAATCTATTTCGATTTGTAAAGGCACCCACTTCATATGGTAATAAATTTTGTACGCCAATAATCTATCTCATTTTTACAACAACGCGAAAACAAGGCCTTAATTTATTGGTTTTAGTAAGAATTTTGACAAGAACATTTATTGTTTACAATAAATCATCGGTAATATAGGAACATAAATCGTATGCTGTATCTATTTATAAAAATTTCTTGAGATCGTTTTTTTTTTGCTTCAAATTAATGGGACATGAATTTTCAAATGTATCTTATTATTGTAGAGTCGTAGTTGAAGCTAAATTGTGATATGAAACGTAGCGTAAAGTTGCGAGTTGCGAATCGAAAAAGTGTTCGTTCGTATGCCCTCCGTATTCAAATATTATAATTGTAGAGACGAGGAGCAAGCAATAGCTGGCGGTTGCGCCCGCGCCTTCAGTGGCCCGCAAGTCGCCGCGTCGTGCGCTCCGCTACACGAGCCGCTCTACACCACGCCGTCGCACACGATTCACTTCGAACTCACTCACGATTTAAAATTATAAAACGTTCTTATTTTAAAAACGATCATTTATTGACTATTTGATTTTTTAGCCGAAAAATCACAATCGTCATTCATGTAAATTTAAAACGTTAATTAGGAATCGTATTACAAAGCATCAAACACGTGTTTATTTATATATAGTTACGCGAACAGAACTTGGTATCGTCCGATCCACGTTTTTCACTGCGAGTGAATAAATTAGCGGCCGGGGCGTCGCGCGAAATTTCACTTTTTACCGACAAAAAGCGTCTCGTTATGTATAAAAGATTTTCGCACCGCGCGGAAAAATGGATCTTTAACTTAAGTAAGTATTGAAGCATGTATTATTTTGTATTGAGTGTTAATTAAGTGTTCTACCTGTTGTTAAATATATTAATAATATTTGAGATTAAATTTCAATATTGTGAAACTGTACATGACAGTAATATAAGCTTAGTAATCATATGAAAAGTAATGGTGTAATTATAATTGATGTGAGTTCCTTAAGTATGTGATTTTTTTTTGTATAAAAACTAGTATACTGGGAACATTCAGGTGTCATTGATAAAGAAAAATTTTATTCTGTATTTCAGTCAGATATTTATTTAAATGAAGTTATTCACGTAATTAGCAATTAAAAATAGTGGCTGAATAAATTAATGATGCTGATACGGAGTACTGTTTGAATGTTACGAAATGCGTCCTTTCTTTACCCTCCATAATTAAAGATGGATATGGCGATATTTAAATTCAGCTGAATAAACTAACGAACGCTACATATTCATAATTTTAACGCTATATTATTAGATTCATAAGATAAATTTTTAATTATTGCTAATGAAATTAGCAATAATTAAAAATTTATTGTACAAGTGTCATTTCAAATATTTAGAATTAAATACGATATTCCTAAAATCAACGTTTAATAAAATCTCCCATGGAACATTAGTAAAAAATTTCGTCAATTTATTTAAAACTAATACAATCAATCGTAAATTCATAAATAACTATATTTTTTTAACATTAGTCTTATTATGTTTTTAATTATTTATACATTGAATGATTTATGTTAATCGAAAGTGAAAATGTAGCATATTCAGCCAATTTTTTTTAATTGCGCTCGGTAACTTTAAAAAGTTAAGTAAGTGTAACACAGTTTTTCCACAGTCCGAGGATAGACTCGTGGGTGAATGACTCGTGTTTCAGATGTGCTAATTTCCGCTTTTGTCACTGGTTAGCGGAGCATATTCAGTTCTATTAGTTACGAGAGACCTTGCGGTACCGACGTGTGAATTTGTTTATATTTTTCATGCATTCAAACATTTTCATACTATGTGCAATAAACTGTGTGGGTGTGTGTGTGAGAGAGAGAGAGAGAGACTTGTCATATTCACTTTTTCTTTGATTTCAATAATTAAAATGTTTACTTGCCGTGTATTAACGAAATAAAAAAGATAAACATCACATGCGGCTATTACGTTTTTATTTTAGTATGTTCAGTACATGGAAATAATACTCGTATGTACATACATAGAAGAAAATCGAAAATAAAAGTAATAAAATTTTAAAATTGCAAGAAATAAATTATATGTGGATTGAACATGAGGCTTGTCAAAAATAGGCTACGTAACATTTTTATCCATGTAATACATGTTGGACCATTTTAATTTTGGCTCAAATTAAAGTCGTATTTAAACAACTATGTACATCTTAAAAATACATGTAGCAATAAATTGAGCAAATTATGAAACAATGAACATTATATTAAACTAGTCGACTCCATGAGACATGGCAAAAAACATGTGTGCAGAGGTTGCCCTTTCTAGTCATCCTAGCGATTTGTTTCAATTGGTGTGACATTGCTAATTTCAGTGACACTTTCGTGAGAAATATCTGGTGCTTATCACAAATAATAATATCAGTTTCTCGTCGCGAAATAACGTTCTCAGCTAATTCCGGTCTCATTCGAGTTAATAGCTCGTTGATACCCGTCTGATAATTGATACATATGGTTTTATGAGGGCGTTCGTCTTGATTTTGCAACTCGTTCTTATTTCAACTGTCGCTAGCATCAATAGTGAGCACTGAGAGATTTTTTTGTAATGTAAATCAAGTGGGGTACCATATTGGTTTCTGCGCGTCGTCAGTGGTGTTAAAAGAAGATTTTGGGTCGCTCGCGGTTGTTGCTCTGAAACAGACTAGGTCAAGGTATCTATTTCAGACATGGGATTGCAAATAATTAGGTGCTTTCTTTATGATTCGTCTATATCTATTTTTAATATTGTATATGTTTTTAATAGTAACTTAGTAATGAACGGATTGTAATATACACACATATAATATTATATGAGTGTATATTGCAATACGTGTACCTTTTACTTATTGTTCGTTAGTTCGTCAGCCTGTAATATGGCATCTCTGTGAATAAAACAAATTAATAAGTTTGTAATTTTCGATTAACTACTATTTTGAAACATTAAATATGCCACCCCGAAAAAACACACGTGAGACTAGCCGGATTAATTCTCAGTCCTTACATATGAAAAATGTGTAGAACGGCCTGTAGATATATTTCCTGATAAATCCTGTTTATATCATAATAAAAATTAATATCAAGCTATACAATTTTGAGTTTCTTAAACAAATATAAGAACTTAAGTAAATCCTTCTAACAAAACTTTTCAAATCTTTACTTTTCAAAACAATTAGAATAATGATAAGTTGATAATGTTTGGCAAGTAACGTTTTATGTGGTCTAAACTAGCTGTTAATTTTACAAGGAAACGCCATATAAACAAATTTAGTATTAAATGATTATTTCGCTATAATAAAGAAATAAAAGTTTATAAATATAATGTACATTTTTATTATTTCGTGATACCTGTCATCCCTGAAGAGGTAGGCAGAGGAATGTAGAAAACTCCCACGTTTCACCAGTTACATTTACGTCCCGCTATGGAATAGGTGGTGAGCCTATTGCCATACACCGGGCACAAACACTTATAATAAAATATATATTTTTATTATTGTAAAAATATCATATACATTTTTATTTTTGTATCCATATTTCTTTCTTCGAAAAACTACACTTATTTTCCGCAAACTTCATTTATGAGACATAAGCCGCTGTAAAATCCTGTCTATCATAATATATTAGTAATGGATTTACAAATTTTTTTCCTATTCAAATATTACGTTTTTGATACGCCGTCTAGAAATATGAATACATTGATTACGTCAAAGAAATGGGTTAAATGGACTGAGGCAATAAAAGTAGCCCTCGCCGTGAACTCGAATTGAGTGCGAATCCCCGGCCCCGCCGAAGGCCATCGCTCCACACAACACAAGAATAATATTATAGCCAACGAACTCACTGCAGACACTGTTGATTGTACATGTATTTCACTTTCGTTTTATATTTGGTTAAACGACTGTACGAGTAGGTAAATGTTTCTGTTTTTTCTAGTCACCATTTTGCTTTCTATAATCTCTGCTCGCACACTGTATGTATCATGTCACTTTGTATGATAATTAATGAATCATCTGATTCATCGTTATCTTTAAATTGGGTTTCAATGAAAATCAATTATGTCAAACTGTAACATTGTATGCTAATCACAAATTTAAATGTCCCAGTACGAGCGAAAGTGTCTACTTGATAAAAATGAACGAAATTGATTTATAAAGTATACATAATTGGATCGTATTGAAATGTACGATTAATAACACAATGTCGTATTGTGGATACAGAAACAGATAATTCGGAGCATTCGACTCAGTAATAATCCCTTTGTATCGCGCTGAATAGTAATGATAATACTGGTCATTGAACGTGCGCTCATGAACTTGGTTCAGTCTCAAGACCGATTTATATCGTGCATGTATTATTCAACTTTCGCATTGTAATCTTACACACAAACACGGCATTGAAATTTCTCAGCTAGAAATACCGATCGGCCATTGCACAGAAGTTGTTTCAATATTTTCGCGGGAAACTTTCGAATATATAATTCTTACATGCAACCCATGGCGTAGTTTAGTTATTTTGGTATATCCATCGTCGAGCTTCAATTTGTCTGCTTGTTCTTATGGAAAAATAAACAGTATTTCGTACGTGTGTGTTGAGACCACTGTATTTATGCAGCGAAGCATACCGCCCGAGTTGATTGGGCCGTAGATATGCTTCCTAGTCGGAACAGCCGGTTACAATAGAAGGTGCTCGTAAAGTTGATAGGCATAAAAGAACAGGGAAGTATCTCCCGTGGTTCCGATAATACATGCACGAACTCCATGTTAGTAATGTTTATTCGCACGTGGATGTCAATGTGTTAATATATTTATTTCATCCTATCTGTCTTTTTAATATCTCGCAATTACCTACTCGAGGACGCCAGTCATCTTCCGAATCTTTCTTTGTTCTGAGCCGTCCCGGAAATGTTACGGAATTAAGACGTCTTCCTTTTGTTTTGTTTACACGTACAATGCTTTTGGACGGCCACCAAGCTGTGTTTTAGACTTTATAAAACAACTGTACAATTTAACATACCGTTTTAATGTGGGCTTTCAGTAGAACAATAAAATTATTTGGTGTACAAAATGCTTTTAAAAATATGAAGCTGATTCTTTAAGAAAAAAAAACTCATGTTAAATTAACACAATAATAGTTAGTTCTTTATATTAATAGATATTTAACGGTGCAAAATAAAATATTTACCTATAAATAGATTTGTTTAATGTTTAAATTATATTACGCAATATGAATTGCTGAAAAAAGGGTTTTACGTCTTACAAATTGACGTCTTTAATTATTAATTGTATTTTACAGAATTAAATGCTTATTTACCTTATCAAGCCATGTAAAATTAATTTACAAAAGCGTTTACCTGAAATACGTGTATAATGTATATGGGTACATACTAGAGCAACATAATACAGACTTAGAAGTTGATATCTAGATAATTATTAGTTTCCTACTAATTTTATGAAAGAGGAAAAATTAGTGGGTAAACCAGTAGCATCGAATTGGGGTTGGTAGGTTAGGAGCACAAACGTTGGTCTAATTTTCATAGTTCAATAAAACTTCCTTACAGTTTCCGTGAACTTGCACGGCCGATAGGAAAAACTTATTCACGATGTAAAAATAGAATCAGATACAAGGAGCAACGAATAGAAATTCGCGGAATAGATCGGCCAGTTGCTAATCATATAGAAGTAACAGAGAATAAATATTAAACTCGATTAGATATATTCTGTTCGTTGTAGCGTTTAATTTCGAGCTTAGTTGCCTTTACTGCGTTTTGTTTAATGCAAATCTAATAACTGTGCAGACCTAAATGAGCCCAAATTATTATATTCCGATGGTTTTCAAGTCGCAAATTAAATTGAATATTTGGATGTTTTGTATTAATTACTTCCCCATGGGGTCCGCATATCAGCATCTTACACATATAAGTATTAGTTGCATAATATTGAAAACATAGGATAATTAATCAAATCGCTAGTGAACTCAGATCCGTGATAAAAATCGATGGGTTGATTGATACAGTAATATAAATATTGGTATAGTTTTTGATAAATTCATCAACAGTCAAAGATTTAGAGTTAATTCCTTATATTTTTTTATTATGACGAATTCCTTGAATGACTTCTTTTTCTTCGTCGAGTCGAAATCGTGGTGAAAGAATTAATCGCAATGTCCAGGGTGCGCCGGGCAGTATATGTTCTT
>DWDV01002080.1:0-12118 GCA_018245615.1 Mimoniades ocyalus
ACATATCCAGACTCCGAGCCACTACTAGAAAATCTAAATTAGAAAATTCAGTAGCGCCCGACCCGGGAATCGAACCCTGGACCTCCCGTTCGGCAGTCGCACTTGCATTAAAACACGACCAACGAGGCAGTCGATAAACGATAGGCAATATCTATTTAGACTTATAGAGCAGTCGAAACTATTCAATATCATTTAATCTAGTTTTACGTTTTTATGAGCTGCCTACTTCGTCCTTATGTAATTATTACGTATTTATTTAACAATTTGACAATAATCCAATCGCAAACTACAGGAAATACTTTCATGTGTGAATGCCTAAAGAAGTTATGGTCCGGATTTAAGTAATTTGAAAGCTGTCAACATGATTATTGCATAATGAAAAATGGTGCCGTGCTATATTTTGACAGTTCATACATGCATTTGTTAGTTTGTATTCGTTTACATACATTTTGTGAACTCTAATTATAATATTTAAAGTGACATCGCCAAGAATAATTCTCTGTAAACAAGAAAATGCAAAGAACCAAAGAAAGCGATCCGTGTGAACTTTCGTCATGGCAACACTATTGAATGTTATTTAATCTGTTATGTGAACAAGCAAGATTATTATCTGACTAGAAATTCTAAATACAATTTTTAATTTTTATGATCGTGTAAAACAAGTTAATGCTGTTTCGTGGGAATTAACAGAAATAAACGAGTTTTATTATTTTGTGATATAGAAAAGGCATATGGGCATGAAAATTAATGAAGGATAAGGTTCGTACAATTGCTATGTCAATAGGCTTGTAGATATTATAGATAGACCAGGCGAGGTATAAGTGGGTATATAAGTGAAAATGTCTCGTTGATAGAAAGAGAAAGAATATGCATTTGGTAAACGTGTAATCATATTTGATTGGCTTCTACAGTAATTGGCGCGCGAAGTTTTTGACGGATACAATAATATAAATAGAGAAATGGGTACCCTTTCTCTCTCTACCGACGAAACGAATTTTTGGTTGGCTTTTGATAAACTTTTCCAAAAAATACAATCGTGATGTAATTATTTTTTATTAATTAGCATACGTGTGAAGTATTACTATGAGATAAATCATACATGTAGGTACACATCATGTTTATATGTTATATATATTTACATACATATTATGTGAATACTTCGGAACATGTCACGTTTTAGCTTGCCCTTTACTGAGCCGGAACACAACAATTCAATTAATACAGTTTTAATCATCTTTGAAACTTGTTCTCGTAGTAAGAGAATAATATAGTGTGAATGGAGATGTAGCCACTAGGATTGAGAAGGAGATGCTGTTGTCATGTAGAGAGAATGAATGACAGTAGATTACCGAAACACATTTATAAGACGCGCGTAAAAAGTACAGTCGCAAGAGATAGATCTTTTTATCCAAGTTCAAATCAGAGACTAAGATGGTTCTGATTTGAATCACAATAAATTAGCTCATAATATATTCAAATGTATGTATGTACTTATTTAGATGTAGAAGCACACCAATGGAGTTTCTTTCGCCGCTTCTTCTCCACAGCGAGGCATTTTCCGAAGCGTTAGGAATTACGTTTTGAAGTACAAAAAGTGTTCAAAGAAACCAGTTTTGAATAAATGAATTGAATTTGAAGGCTGGGTAAAAAGTTCCTTCACATTTTTATATAGAAATAAAATGCGAATGTTAATGGATATAGGTGCCGAGGGACGCCCAGACTCGCCTGGTTTGACCAAGTTCAGATACTGGCTGGTGGGGGAGTCAGAACTCTCCGAAGCCGGCAGCCGAGGGACACAGGGACAAACATATTTGGCAGTCCGAGGTCTCTGTCCACCACGTAAAGGATCTGGTGTGATAATGCAATATTATATAAAAAACTACGGATATTTTAATACAACCAATAGTTTATGTAATATAATTTATTGAATATAAATTTTTGAAGACGAAAATTGTACTGATATTGTAGGTGTAGAAAATAAGCTTTGACCTAGATGTAATGAAGTAGGTAGTCAGAGCATTAGCTGGGTACTCCGGCCCGGAGTACGCCTACTCGCACACCGTTCGATGTTACAAAACGTTGGCATTTGCACGTTTGCACCGGGCTCGCATTTATAAACGCAGCGATGCGATGGTAGCGCAGCTCAATGATTGCATTTTATGACATTATCACGCGTGTATTGCTCCGTAAGGATGGGCATTGGTAGTGCTGTACACTCCGAAAGAGTAGTGTAGATTACCCCCAAGATTGACCAGTTATGTTTTTGTCCTACTAAAGAAAAGGGTCAGCGCCTATTTTATGGATGCCAAGGGAAAAGGTGAATTCAAATATGTAAATTCATTGAATGGCACGAGTGGGAGTTTTATTACACGTCTAGTTTGGAGAATTAAATTATTCGAACTACAGTTGAATTAAACTTATGTTTGCTTATCCAAGCTTATTAATTATTTGCATTGTGGTTTAGCCATCTAGGCGACTTATGATTCTTCTAAAGTATGCAGGTAGGTATTGTATAGCAAAGTTAAATGAATATATTAAATATAAATGTTATCCGGTTGTAGGTTCGTATTTAAATTATATCTTGTACAATCTTTACGTAAACGGAAGTTCTTACTTTGACTAAATCACTTTAGCATGAGTAAAAAAAAGGCGTCGCGGGTAAGATTCGGTCACCAATCCGCATGCCCAGCGTGCGGTTATGGGCAATACCTCCTCAGCGCGTTGTCCAGCAGTGAACTGAGTATTGAATCGAATTGTGTAGAGTTAGTATTGTAGTTTAAATATCAGCGTTGACATTAATATTTATATACGAGTAGTACCTACTAGCTGACACGGCAAGCGTTGTTCTGCCATGAAAATTGTTTCTAGTGAATATGAATGGTTATTAAATAAAAAATAAAGAATCTATTGTACATGTGTTTGAATGGTTTATAGAAAAATATTAAATTCGCGATAAAAAAAATGGAAGGTGGGGGTAGAGAGATAAAAATTTGGGCCACCCTTATCACTTAGGGTATAAAAATAGAGTAAAGGCTATTCTCAGACTAACTAAATATACACAAAAAAATATAAAAGTCAGTCAAGCCGTTCAAGATTATATTTTTCTGTTGGTAGACTAACAGACGACTAAGATGGCGGTTGTAGGCTCGATTCTCATTTGTGTCGTATTTCCCCTATAAATAATTGTATTCAAATCTAAGTGAAAAGGTTCTGCGATAGTCTATAATATATCATTTTGTAGTCTATAATTTATCATTTTTATTTTGAACTTTCAACAACCTGGCAAATATCAAGCTTCTTTAAAAAATATTATAAGCTGGAAATGTGTAAATTCTGTAAATGGCTACATTTATACAAATTTGAATATTCTCCGTGGTTCCCAGGCACAAATCATAAAAATATATGTAAATCATAACTTCACAAGCGAAATAACATTAACAATAACAAAATTTGGCATTGCATTTATATTCTATTTTTATTTGTTTTATTATCTATGGTCATTGAAATTTATTCGTTATTGTTGTTGTACAGACAATGGTTTCGCGGTTAATTTTACTTGCCTAAATGTTTTTTTTTTTAAACTTTACCTTCGAACAATAATTTTAATACACTCAAGCATATAATACAGAATGCCATTCAGAATTATTGTTAACAGCGAAAAATTTTATAAGATGTGTCAATAATTCAACCCGCTTTGTGTATTCTCAAGGATTTTACAATCTCCAAAGAATGATGGAAGACGATAATACAAATTACAACTATGGAGATGGATGCAATGAAATTTCGGGGTTTTAAGAGTTTTTCTCGGCTAATTTTCATAAAAATAAATGGCGCCAGGTTCCTGACAAGGTAGACAGTGGGTACCGTATCCCACATAAGTCTACCTTACACACCTGATGTACTTCTTCTATATTTAGATTATTGTATTTTTAATATTAGCAGACCTAAATCAAACGAAATTCTCTCAAAATAAAATCACTACCTATATTGTAATAACAAAACATAGGGCAGATCCACACAGGTGTTAGTGCGACGGAGACAGCACACATTTTTATCTCGCTCATAAAAAGTGATATGTAGTCGAAACGAGTTTAGAATTTTTTAACAATACCGATATTCGTAACCCATTATTACTATTATTATTGCAAAAGCATTTGTCTGTGTTTCTGTCTGCTAAGCTATATCTCACACTGCAGTTGAAATATTTTTTGAATTTTCATACATAATGCGCTAACGTTATTGTTATGAAAGGGCACAAAACATTTGGAGAAGGTAATGTTTGGAATCATTTTTAAAATAGTATAATGGGTGTGACAAATTGTTCATGAATAATAAAATTTCTGCGCGAACGGAACTTTGAGTAACGAATAATCACGAAATAAAAGTGAAAGTTAGTCACGAAACAAAAAGTGAAAAACTTCATGTAATCACATGCTTTGTGTGTGTAGATACATACATATTTACACACATACATGTGTGTACATACACACATACATACATATTTTTAGACTAATTTTAACAATCAAATTTCGAAATTATGTATATGCGTAAAATAAAAACAAACGTTCACGTCCGCCGCCGAAGAGGAAGGCAGAGGAATGTAATACAGTCCCTCGTTTCAGCAGTTACGTTTCCGGTACACAATGGAATAGGTGCTGAGCCTATTGCCATACACCGGACACAAAACAAGACTCCGAGCAATTACTATGAATGTCAAATTAGAAAACCTAGCTGTACCTGACCTGGATGCGAACCCAGCACCTCCGAATCAACAGTCATTCTTAAAACCACTCGGCCAACAAGTATTACAAATATACGATATTTCAAAAAGTTAATACTACAATTAATGTTAAATACATATAATTATTAATACATTAAAACGTTAGTTCATATTTATAATTAGCTTAGTAATATCATTTCCTTATTTATTTCAGTTTTATTTTTTTTAGTAACTGATGAAACGTGGGAGTTTTCTACATTCTTCTGTCTACCTCTTTGAGGATTACAGGCATGATGTTACGTTTTTTTTATTTTTTTTATTTCAGTAATTTAAGCTTATGTAACATTTACACTAAATAGTGCAAGCCGTACATAATGCCTAATAGTATTCTCTCCCAACCCTAGGTGATGGTGAGAACGTGTGGTAGCCGCATATTAAATATATTATGTATTAAATACATTATACACAGACATATTTCAAATAAATATATATTATACAGGCCTACACACCAATATGACGCCATGTACGCAGGAATTAGTTACATATATGTGAAAGAAATTAGTTGCCATTAATAGTTTCCCGTCAATCACAAGTCGTGCGTGGCGTTGCGAAACGCTTAGTCGACATGTTACCATTACAAAGTGAGAATACACACTGAGATTGAGATTGGTACTGAATGTATATTCGTATAAATAACAATGAAGTCAACATAATATGTCGCCTGTATTTTTATGTTGATGATGGATAAAATGTAGATTAGTACAGTGCTACCATGTTACAACTTATAATCCAATTGTATAAAGACATGTGAACGCAGCCTTATACAATTTCCGCAGCGCCGACTTCGACTGTGGACGTCGTCGTTTCGTACGAAGTCATTGCGGTTCCGCGCCACGGATATAACTGTCGCTGTATATAACAATACAGTATAAATGACATATGACAGATGTCAGTTTGGAATGAGTGTAAAAAACTGACCATTTCAAGAGCCACGCCTAAGTATATTTAGAAATGGCCAAAGTTTTTTTTAAACTTAGCTGTATAAAAGAAGATTGTACATAATTATGTATTATTTTATTTTTTGGTAAACTGTAGGCTAGATTGTCGGCAGTACACAATCCCGTTCTTCGGATTCTTGTATATACATTTATCTAATATCAATTTTAGCTAAGTAATTAAGATATGGCTAAGTCGTTAATTAAAAATACGTTACATAATTATATTAATATTAAATATTATTATAACTTAATTAATAATTCAAAGAAAGGGTATTTATGTAATGTTTTAGTGTCTCTCATGTCGTACTAGCTTGGTTGTTATATCATAAATAATTTTTAATTATAAATTAATACAGCTTCCGGCCTCCTGACCTCTAAATTAGGCATACAGAAATGTCAGATATTCGTATAGTAAAAGCGTTCGAAATAATATAGCCATATTATGTATAAATGATTCCATTGACCCCCTTTTCTTACCTAATAACATAATTCATGGGAATTTAAGATTTTATTCTTTGTACCGTTTTACGACGGACAATGAAACTCACGAAGATGACCAGGTGGCGACTAGAAATGGCATGTAGAATTTGAGTGACGGAGTATTATATTTTGTAGTTACATACACCATATTCTGCTAAACAAATAATTTGAAAATCAATAAGACTGCGATTATTTAAAAGAAATGTCTAACACTAAATAAAATATCATCTGTGAGCCAAGCCTGAATTGAATTACGAAACATTGAATTAAAAATGCTAGTTTCTTAGGTGAAAACATTATCATCAGTCTAGTGCAGTCCACTGCTGGACACAGGCCTCCCCTGAATTGTTATGCCCATAATCCTCACGCTAGGCACGCAGGTTGGGGATCGCAGAGCACAGCTTGTCTCACCGCCTCCGCAGCTATCCATAGGCGGCCGGGTAATTTAACTGTACCTAAACAGACCGCGTCATACTGCGACCTGTCAGCGTCGGGTTTACTCGCCTCTAGCGACACCCTGGGCACCGGCACGGGGAATGTATTCTCACTCCTCCCCGACAAGTCAAAACAATGTGCATTAAATCATTAATTTGTTCAAGCCCTTTTTTTGTAGGATAACTTATGCGATTTATATCATATATCTTATATCATCATTTATGCGATTTTCCTTGCAAGAGCTAAATTAAAGCTACTCTCATCGGCCAATTCTAAAGTGCTTCATAATTTTATATTTTATACAATGATTTAGAATATAGATAAATTTTATACATGATTTAAAAAACTGATTTAACTTTTAAATTTATTATAAAAAAACACCCAACTGTTGAAGTCAAAATAATAAAATGTTTATATTCTACTGTTGTTTTATTAGAAATTTATTCCAAAAACCTTACATCTGCCGAATGAGAATCGTGGAGTGAATATTTTGACAGACCGACAGTAATAAAACGTGGCATGTGTGCGGAAGCAGTCACTTCTGTCCGGTTTGTGATCTGTGATTTAACGATGACATGCAGAATGGCGTAACAGTGACGCAACGGAACGCATACAATTTGGCGCGAACGCTCTTCCGGTGACCTCAGTTTGATAGATTTCACTGAATTTGAATATAGAAAAAAACAAGATACCTATTTAATATATTTTTAGTTGTTTTTTTTGTCTTCCTTGTAATGGAATCAAATCTGTCATACATAGTATATGTGTAACGCTATTAATTATTTTTTATTATGACTTCATTATCAAATATTTCAGATATTATCGTGTACAATAGACAAGCAGATAAAAATTCTTAAAAGCGTTTTTTGGGTTCTACTGTCTTAATAAAGGCCTCTAATAACAATTTTTCAAACATACATATATTAAACGTACAGACATCGATCTGTTACAGTTTCATTATTAGTATGTATTTCACACGCGTTGAGAGACCAAAGTGTGATTTAATTGCAATGTTACAATCACTGGCTAATTTTTTTTTCAGATTTCACAGATAATAAAACACTTTAACAGCCACCTTATTATTTTACAACAATAGTACACGGTTTGGTCATAAGTTCATGAGAGAATTATGGGCTATTGGTTAAAATATTATTGTGCGTAACGACTTTGTTATGCAATTGTGTGCAACGTTTCATCGCCTGCAGCATTCAGATATTTTTTAAGTTTTCTACAGTTTCATGTTAAAAAATTGACGGGAAACATTCGTTTTTAAGCGGTGCTGTTTTTCGAGTTTTTTTAGGTTTAAGTACTTTTTTCATTTTTTTGTTATCCATATAAGGCCTATAATAAATTGATTTGTCATTTTATATGAAAAAATGCAAACTTAGAGTGTTGACATTGCACAGTGTAATATATGACTAAGATAAATATATGACAGTAACTATTATATGGCTGAGTTTTTTGCCATTCTATGAACTTGAATTTTATAATAGACTTCAAATTTATTTATGAACTTGATCGAATTACAGCAAAATTATAAAAGATTTATTTCGCGTGAAAAAGAAATCCAGTTGTGAAGATCTTATAACGCCTGTGTAATACATTGAATTGAATAATTGTGTAATGAAACGTGGGGATATAGTTGTAGTAGTACTCCTCTGCCTGAGGTAGGCAGAGGAGTACTACTACAAGTACTACTACTTCGGGTATCACAGGCGTGATGTTAAGTTACGTAATAAATTTAAACACAAGGGCGTCGACTCCATTTTGGTGTTTAATAATATTACTATCGTAATCTAAAGTGCCTCGGTCGATATTAATTTTTGAATATATTACAACCTTCGACTTTTATGTATGTTAATTGGGAATGTTTAAATGATACTGTAAATAAATGTTTAATGTTTAAATGAACAATAATAATGTTTAAATGAATGATAATGTTTAAATGAACAATATTTTTAATATATGTTTTTTACCTGTGTAAATTACGAGCATATTTTTTTTTCAAAGATCTAATAGACATTTTAGGATACTATGAAATTGTTTATTAAGCTTGTAATACCGTTTTTCTTTTATTTTCCAAACATTATTGTCAATTGCAAATTTCAAAGTTTGAGAACCATTGGATAAGACCGGAAGTGTAATCATCAATTTACTTTCTGCCGGAAAGCGCAGCTGTGTCTTGATTCGGATATACATTCTAATTTAGGTAATTCCACCATTTTTTCTAGGCATTGTAACGCACGTGGCATAGAATTTGATGATTTTCTTTTTATTAGATCGTATTAATGCATGTTTCTAATGTTATAAGTAATAAATGCACATTAACAAGAAAACTAATTTTTCCTATCATCAGAAATATAATCGTTTCTATCAGGACAGTGATATGAATGTTGATGGTAACTTTTTTGTGATATTATTACCGGTTGTTGATGGGTATTGAATGTACTTGGTCCACGTTGATGACGGGAATTAAAATCGGGGCCAAGTGGTTTTTTCGATGTCTACAAACTTTGAATGATGGACAATTAGTTACATTCCAAATATTTTTTTTGATTAAAAATAATGGATCAGGGTGATAGAAATTATTGCATTTCCTATTTTTAGTTAGATAACAAATCCAATGCGAGTTTTATATACCTATTTTAATTTCTTTAGTAAAAACACAAGAAGATATATTGTTCGATTTGGATCTAATAAATATCATGTTTTATTTTTTTATAACTAATTGGCGGAAGTTACTTTTTGAAACAGTTAAATATCAATTAAAATTTATAGCTTAGTATTATAATAATACAGTACGTATGTATTTAGTTTCATGAAATTAAAAGTGAAATATGTTACCTATTAATAAAATAATAATTTATTGCATGACCATTAATAAAGTTTCTGAATAAGTTATATAGAATAGATATATAGAATTAGAATAGTTATATAAAATATTTTAATATGTAACCATACAAAGTATCACAATACAATTTTTATTATGGTACTTTTAATTTAATTTAATTTATGTACGTACATAAAGTTAATCTTAATTTAGAAAATACGTACTTAATAATAATAAAAAGTAATAATAAAAAAAACTTACATTCCAATTGGCATCCGAGCAGCAAATCAACAATCGAATTTAAAAAAAGAACCAAACACGTGCACAGTTGTCAAGCGAAAATTAAAAAAAAAAATTACATTCCGCCTACGGCAACATGTAGCCACAGATAACCACGTACTGTGATTTGCACCCAACTGTTTTTAGTTATATGTCGATCTCAGTCCCCGTGGTAGGACTGTCAACTTTTACTTTAAGCTTTACCACTTACATACGATAACTACTGCGGGTTTTTCAAGCAACTGCAAATGCTTAATGCATAGTAAACGAGTAATGGTCTCGGAAATCGGGCCTCGAGTTTGCTATACTATCTGCGGTGGTGTTATTCGCATATATGTAATATTATAGTATATACTGACTTATGTTTGTAATATTAACTCTCAATGTGGTCATCATTCCTTTTTTTTGTTGATATATCCCATGAAATTTTCATTTTAATAAAAGTTTATTTGTAATGTCATAGACAAATCCGATTAAGTATAACATAAAAGCATTTTGAGCACCTACTCAAGATTATCTGAAAACCAAAGAGGAACAGTTACCTTCTTTCGTATTAAAATTATTACACATTATGCTCTATTAAATCTTTAATAAAAACTTAATTATAGATTTTTTTACAACTAAACTAGGTTAAAAAAACTCGGCGAGTTCACCGGTTCGCGCTTGGCACTCACCGAGCTTCATGTATCTGTAGATCACAATCGCGCGTTTTTCGTGAGCATGAGATTATGTTGATATTTTCACTTCGCCTCAAACACAATTAACTGCTTGCTGGGAGCTCTATTGTTTATATTTATGTAATTACAGATTATTACGCCACTGGCGCATATAAAGGAAGGAAAAAATTATAATCACAGCTGCAATCGGAAAGATGTTTTTATCCGTTCGTTCAATGACACGTTTAATATATTGGAAGTATATAAATTTCATTGGCGTGCTGTTGGAGAGGCCTAAGCCAGGAGTGAAGGGGGACACCCTGATTAAGATGGAATCATCAATGCAAATAATTCAAGGAATATCTTGGCATAGAAGCTCCAGGCAGTAACAAGACATTGACAAGTATATAAAAATAAGATCTTATCTGATAAATATACAACATATGTTATTACATGTATTTGTTTTACAACCAAACACGAAGCTAATACATACATGTGCATATCACATACTGATTTGTCCTGGATGAGGACGGAACCCGGGACCGCCGGCTCTGCGGTCACTGTCTCTAACCACTGAATAAAAAGGCATTTCATGAAAATGATTGGATATTTTTTGTGTTTTTATCACTAATATTGATTGTTGACGGACTTTTAATAACATAACATCACGCCTCTATTGCTATGAAGGGGTAGGCATAGGAGTACACAACCACGTAGCACCAGTTACGTTTACGGTCCACTATGGAATAGGTGGTGAGCCTATTGCCATACACCGGGCACATATCCAGACTCCGAGCCACTACTACAAAATCTAATTTAGAAAAATTTTGTAGTGCCCGACCCGGGAATCGAACCAGGACCTCCCGATAGTCAGTCGCACTTGCAACCAACACGACCAACAAGGCAGTCAATTCAACGGGTTCAATTTATTTATACTATTTAAGTACCTTCAGATCTGTCTTAAATAGATATAAAATTCCTTATTATTAACTTCCTTATTATTAACTTTATCATTTTCAATTTTCAGATACTGGCGTTCTCTTTCCAATCTTGTGGCGTCTTTATTGAACTCAATCCAGTCCATCTTCTCGTTATTGCTGCTCCTATTTCTGTTCATAATGATCTTCGCGTTGCTCGGGATGCAGGTCTTCGGCGGCAGATTCGACTACGCACCCGAGGAGCAGAAAGAACGGCATAACTTTGATTCGTTCTGGCAAGCTGTTCTAACTATGTTTCAGGTAAATAACATCGAATGTTAATAGAAACTTTTACAGCAGGTGTTAGATATGAAAGTAAAAATTAATGATATGTTGTATTGAAACGGCGATACCAATATTTCACTTGGTAACTCGAGGACTATTACGTTAAAAATTTGGTGGATTCTTCCGTCGTGCTAATGGTGTTTTAATTATAAACCAATTATGCAAAATTTTTCGGGAAATAAGAAATCTGTTATCTTTATTTACTAAGACACAATTATTTTAAAGTTTAAAAATCAGCCAGGAATGGAACTCGCCACCCTATGCGTAATAAAATATCACGGTGTATGAATCTAAACACCTTAGAGTTCTCCAAAAAAATGTTCTTTATGTCTGTGAAGTTTGCTAACCTGGACTTGGCCAACGTGGCTGTCTATGGCTTTAATGGCCCGTTGGTGCAGTGGTTAGTGAACCTGACTGTTGCGCCGCGGGTCGTGGGTTCGATTCCCACTCAGAATAAA
>DWDV01002081.1:0-12111 GCA_018245615.1 Mimoniades ocyalus
GAAAATCTAAATTAGAAAATTTAGTAGTGCCCGACCCGGGAATCGAACCCAGGACCTCCCATTCGGCAGTCGCACTTACAACCAACACGACCAACGAGGCAGATATTGATGATTACATAACAACATCCATGTCAAACATTAAATGTCCCAGCTCTTTAAGTAACGTTGTAGCTACTAAATATAATTAAGACCATATAAATACAGTGGGTTATAAATTATCGGGTGCACTACAAAACAAACGAAGCATAACCACTAAGCTGATTAATAAGAATCATATTACGAACCCAAAGTAAACCAATTAACCTTTTACGGCAGTATAGATACGTAGTCACCTTTTAAAGAACGTTCCAGTATTTACCGTTTTATCAGAGTATGTGATCCTACATCACACTGTTTATGTTTGAACGTAACATTTAACGACAGGTGTAATTTTTTCAGTGTAAACATTTAATTTAGAGTCAGAAGCATCGCCATTCGGCATGCGGCTATGAAGCAAGTGATGCATATAGAAGAAATATGCCAACATCAGATCTGTAAGGATAAATATATTTGACACACGGCGCTCTCTGCCAACACCGTTAGGAACCTGGCGTGACGTTATAATGATTAAATGAAATTTGGGAATATTATAATTTTGACGGTATGTCGATGGTATTAGATGTGGCAAGTGAATATTGCGCCAAGCCCATGTCACCTGCGCTCAATAGATGGACCCATTGTTTTCATTCCGACGTGGTAACGCGAGCCCTGCGGTGCGCTTGCGGTGAGAGCAGGCTACACACGAGGGCGAAGTCCACATCACTTCGATATTTCTTCACTGTATCAACTCGTGTAGTAATGGTGTAAATTGATATCATATCTCAAATAAGACTTGGAAGTAACGTAATATGTTAGATACAATTGTGCATTCTTTAAGACGTCAAATAAAATGTTTTCTTGTCTTTGTTATTAAATTTGTTTTCGTTCGTTGTAGATAATAGAAAGTAAATTTACGTAATTCAAACTTGATTTAAACAGTTATTCGACTAATGTAGTGTTATCTGAAAAATGTTAAAAGGCGTACTGGAAATCTTGTGTGGTTTTATGGCGATTTTATATTGAAATTTCGATATTATGTCGCCAGAAAGCTTTCTTTCAATGCTTCGCGTTTGTCGTGGTCGTGAACCCGATCGATATGCCTCCGCTCGGGGCCCGCAGCTTTGAATTAAGATAAGGTTTTTATTCGATTCTAACTTAATTCGTAGGACGTGTTTTTATCTGTACCACTTACGTTCTCCTATCGAAGTTCACAATATAAGTAAAATCGGGAAAATTCTCACGCGTTTTTACCTAAGTCTATAAAATATTCAATTTGACTGGTTAATGGCTTACAGTATGGTGCTGAAGTAATTTTCAATGTTGCGTTGTTAATGCAGTTATAGATTGAGTTACATACAGCTTTCAACGCCGTGGGTCTCAGATTCCATTCCTGGCACGCACAGCTGACTGTGAAGTGTTATACGCGTGTTAATGATGAATATCATTCACTAGAACAGTGAAGGAAAACATCGAGAGCAAAGCTATACGCCTTACATACCTCCATGGTGTTTTTAAAGCGCGTGGGATCTGAAAATCCGCAGTCATCCAGCTTGGTGGACTACAGTGTTAATCTTTGTGATTCTGATATCAAGGTCGTTGTCCAGTTTGTGAAAGGATGGAACGCTGTTCTATCGTTCCACATGAAACAATTGTTTTGTAATAAATCATATAAGAAACAGCAAAATATAAGTAATAGCGCAATATATAAGATGTATAATTAATTGGAAAAACAGAAACACGTGGTGTTGTTCAATGAATTAACCAAATGCTAGATCAAATGGCACTTTTACGTGGCATGATTCATACAGGGGATGACAATTGCTATCAAGAAAATAACCGCTGAAAAATCCGTTTACATAACTGTCTGTCTTGGAGGAGGCGCCTAATTCCAAAAAACTATTATATATAAATTTATTGCTTCATGAATATTCTACAAGTATAATAACATCACGCCTGCATTTCCCTGAAGGCGTAGGCCGTGGAGTAAGCACATTCCCACGATTTACCGATAATGTTATTCTACTATTATACCATGAATTCTACCATGGAATAGGAGCCACCGGGTGAGCGTATTGCCATTCACGGGCCACAAATACAGACTCCGTACTCCTACTGGGAATTTGACGTTAGAAAAATATAATAATAATAACAAGCGCAATGATTAGCGAATTGAAAGCGTTTTACTGTCACTGTCAGTTACGTAGAATGCTGTACGCCGACGCTCGACGCGACGCAGTGTCGTATTAATGTTACCGGATCCGCGAACGGATTCTCTACTGCCGTATACGATACAATGTATTTAGTTTCATAACTAGTTAATTATATTATACTCTGATGTAGTGTAGAGTTAGTAGAAAGCAAAGTGTCGATTACAATAAATGTCGTGATAATAAAACGTAGAAAAAAAATTAGCAGCTTGGCAGATTTCCGCCTGTGTGGGCATTAGGAGTACGTAGGTTATTTTGATATATCGTTACTGATCATCGATAAGAAATTCACAGTAAGCTGATATGTTAATTTAAACGTACAGCTGTGTTTATTAGTATTATTTAAAATGAATTTCTTCTACAAAGTAATTTCTATATCTCGCCAGTGCTAAAGGGCCGCATTAAATTGTTTAAGTTATACGACGTAAACAACTTAATATTTCTCACTAATTTCCACAGATGAGTACGCATCATGCATGAGAATAAACTTGTGTCCGCGTTAAGAGTATTTTCCAAATGTCATTCTCATTGTCTAAATAAACAATTGACGGTTGGAATGTCCAACAATTATGTTTAAACAGTAATCGGGTTAATTTTGTTTTGAATGTAATGAAATGGAATGGGATTTAACATTGTTTCAACACTAAGGAGTAAAGGCAAAACTTGTCTAAGTTCCTAGTTTTATTTACTAATAATACCTGTTACTAAGTGTAAACATAACTTCAATTCTATTTCTCTTATTTCCGTTCGTCATTACTTGTATCGTATGTAGATACCTGCGCTCATCGTTAACATCTTTTTGACATCTCAGGGTATATACGATACGGTATTTTTCAGATTCAATCGTATTTTAAATAATGTCTGTACTTGACATGCTCTACCACGATCATTTCAGAAAATATCCCGCTAAGCAACAATTTTGCTAGTTTTTGGAACGCTATGAAAGAAAGAACATGCTTAAAATATGAAGGCTACTAAAGTTTTTGGGATAATGACGCGTCACTGGGAGTTAGTCTGAAAAGGGTACCACAAATAAGCATTAAACTATTAGGAGGACGATAAGTAACCACGATTAAAAGTTCATAAGCGTACAAAATGGTATCGTAGTCATAAAATTTCTCATGGAATACGGAAGTAGTGCTGGATCTTGGGACTAGGTTCGTGATTAACTTCTTCCGTGCGCAGGGTCAACAATCAGGGGTCACGGCACGCTGAGCGTGGATCTAACAGTCAGGGACTAGATTTCTAGTCGTGGCGTTTATGTTACATGCCAATTTAAATCATAGCCTAGCGAAGATCGATAATTTTCGATGCGATATTTATTACGATCGCGACTTTTATTACCGTTGAAAGATATGAAAATTAACTAGGAGAAACTACAATATGAATATAAATAACTTGTGAAGTGTAACGTATGTGAAAAACGTACTACGTTTTAAATTTAAACATTGTTGATGTCTAAGCATCCCAATTCGATATCCTTTCATTTTGATGAAATTTCAATTACTACTCAATATGTTATATACATATTTGTGCTTAAATGATTTAGTTACCCGTAAAAATAAAGGAATGTAAAGTTTAATATTTTCAACTAAGAAACCAAAATGTATTTTGGTGCGCAGAATCCTCTCGATGCCTCTCAACAAATCTTTCGGCGTCGTCATTATGCAATAAAACCGTTTGATTAGTCAATAGAGCAGAGTGGGTCCTGCCAGCGTGGTCTAACGATACACTTCCTCCGATGCCGGCTCTAACGTTGCTCCTTGCACTCGCTATTGCGTTGTACAGGGTCACTGGACCATTACACAAACCGCACCGTCAATGTCTTCCATTTAAACAATGTTTGTAACAATTAAACAACAAAATCAGTATTTCATATATTGATTTTCGATAGATACCGTTTGACGTATGTACATAAGTATAGCCCAAGTCCAACAGTGAACTTAAACATATTAATGATGATTATTAGAATGAGGTGTTATTTCATTTTTCCTTGTTTGTATACATAAATGTCATAACGCAACATCACACGAATGCGATGAATGTATTGAAACTATTTTATTATTTAATATTAAATAATCATGGTCACTATGTAGTTAATAAACAAGCAATTGCCATCCTCCTTATATCTAAATGGAAACCAATCTTTCAAGAGATACTTCTTGAAAGTTATTAAAACTCTTGTTAATGACTACTAACGGAATATTTTAAAATTAATAATTATTTCTGTTTTAATTATACCATCATTAATTACTTTCATAACAACATTTATAAATGTTTAATGTAGGTATATACAGAAATAATAACTGCTTACGTGAATAAATTCTTTAGCAATGCAACAATCACTTAAATCTCACTCCAAGTGGACGTATTCGCGGGAAGTTTTATAATATCAACAACTAGTACGTTCGGGCTATAAAATTGAAAGCGCAGTCTTGTACCTGTATGTCGACCACACCATAGTAACCGTATGCGAGGACGCCGACCAAACGCTAACGATGTTTACAAAATGTGTCACGTTTGTTTTCCAAGCGAAACTTAATCGCAATAGAACAAATATTCCGCACATCAACGATTTTAACACGTAACAAACTCTACGGCAATATTTACCAATCAACAGCGTTCAAAACAAACAATATTCGCTGATAAAATTAATTTAAGAACCATGACATCATGCTGTACATTAGTGAAACAATATCAGAATCAGATTACGTATTGTAAAAAAATAATGAAATATGTTACGTTGCTAAAGCGAAATAGTAATAAACATTATGCGAACCAAGTAAACAAATGCACCTGCACTCGCCGATATTTCAGTTTCACTCAGAAACCTGCTGAAATCATCCAATGTAGACACACACACTGCAACTGACACACTAAATCAGGTCCAATTTGTGTAAAATCAGACTTTGAAGTGTCTATTAAAACGTTCGTCGAATGTACTCCCGCGCAACACCGGCTCCGAGCTGGTCGCGACACGCGCTCCGCGTAGCAGACAATCAGTAACTAAACGTTCGCCTGAGCCGGACCAGTTATTATGCGCCCACAGTTGCCATCAATAACTTTAGTAACACGTGGGACTCGCTCTGTCGAGCGGCTCGCCGTGATATCACACATGCAGCATACGACGCTTATCGGTGCATCGCTGGTAAAAGCTCATGATTCATCAGAATTAGGTTTCGCGTATGACATCAGCCAGTTATGCGTCTAATGTAAACACGAGATGCCACGCGAACCTTGTGCGCGGAATTTTGAAATTCCTTTTTATGTACTAACTAGATATGTATGTACACGGAACGCTCAGCCCTTTTCGAACATTTGCAAAATGTTCATCACTGTGACGCAATATGCGAAGACTGTTTCATAGAAGCTTATACAGCGCGCAAGTTGCTAATGCAGTATTGGTTTCCTGCGGTTTACTTTGCCACCTACGATAACCACGAGAGGCGTTGCGTAACTTTCCCTCAAACACGCGCGTGAGAAGATTAGTGTATCGCAATTTTTCATGATGACTAATAAGAAAAACCTACTTTTAAACTTTGCATTATGTTTTCCGAGTACCGCTAGATATAGTTTAAATTAAACAAAATGTGTAAAATTTCGGCTAGTTAAGCTATCTCGATATATGAGTTTTTTACTCATAATGTATTTTACATCATATAGCAAAATAATATATACTTCATATATTACATACTTGCGGTTCACATGCAATAGCAGAATAATGTTGTGCAACAACTCCAATGTTATTTCAGATTTTATAAATATTTTTTTTTTAAATTTTTCAGCGTGCAGTTAATAGTCTAGTTATTGTGACTCGTTGTGTGCACCGAAAAAATAATCACCGTTTAGTACCTAGCATTACTGATTGATTTCAGAAATTGCTATAAGCGTGAAAGAGAAATTATAAAACGATTTTATTGTAGCAAGGGAATATGGAACACAAAGCCTAACATTAAATGAAGGACGCTCTCGCGTCATACTGAAGTGTCATCAACATGTATCATTTGCATCGGTCATTAAGTATGCTTTATATATAAGAAAGGGCGCACAGCCAAGTCAGCCAACATTGGTCAGCAATAATTCCACACCACTATTTATTGGTTTGGTAACGATATATTTATGACTTCAATTCAGGAGGTGCGTCAATTTAATACCAGGCCATCAAAGAATACGAAACAATATTATAGGTGATAAATAATTGCAAGGCCGCTTGATCTATATTCAGTGCACTTAATGGTTCAGATGTGTGAAGTCTAATAGCAACAGTAATATTATATCAAGAGTTATAATACTTCAAGAGTTAGATGTTCCCGGTGTACTGGGTATATTTAAGAAAGGCGCGACAAAAAGTCTTTCAATACTGCAACGCATTGGCCACTCCTTGGGTGTAGCAAACATTCAAAGGTGACGATGACCACTTACCTATAGGTAGTCTGTCTGCCTGGCTGCCAGGCTAAATATATAGATATAAGAAGTCATACATAATGAGACTTACGTAGTAATGCTTTTTGAATAAATGTAGTGAATATTACAAGGTGACATCAATAAACAAACTGCAATCTCCGCGCTAATTACGCACATCACGTCAGCCTGTCTTAGTCTATCGCTGGACAGGCTTCACCTGATAAGTGATTTTATACGCTTTAATGGGGTTTTCCCAATAAACCGCACGTCGGGCATGCAGGTTGGGTGTTGGGATTCGCATAGCAATTGCACACAGCAAAATAAAACTAAATGTAAAGCCGTGTGTTTATTACATCATTGGCTTTATGCTATGTAGAGCGCTCTCGTGACGGTTATTGTAACAATGCATCTATTATAAGTTATTGCGGTATTTACATTGACGTACGCCGTTAAAAGGATTCTAATGTCGGACGTGGTGATATTAATATATCGCAGAAATAAATGGAATGTGGCCGCGACAGCCACAACAATATTAGTAATAATTAACCCACTAATTACAATGTGCACATAGTGAACTAGTTGTTAAAAACCCAAGCCTGTTATTATAATAATATATAATGTTTGTATAATACACAAGCATTACGTATGTATATTAGTAAAGACACATTTGAATCCGTAAAGAAGTAAATTCGTTAAAAATACATTTTAAAATAAGAGAGAATGTCCTTCGTAAAAATGTTTTAGAAGCAGCAAAAGTAGTTACGTATTCAATTTTTTCGGTCAACGCTTTAACTCAGAGCAAGAATTTGAAATTTACAGTTGTAAACTAAAATGTATTTTGAAAATTTAAAGAAATTACAAGTATTGTCGGTAAGCTTTACATTTGTATTCAATTTACACATATGATTTCATTTGTATCGGTAATCACAAACATTTATTGTGGGCTTTCTAAGAAATTGATCACGTATGTACATAAAGACGTTTTCAGGTAATTTGTAACATAAACGGGACAGAACCTCTATTTGTCAGTGTAAATAACTAAACACAGAAATGCAACTCTCTATCTTCGGTAAATAAACTGACTCTATTATTTGTTCAGGTGATGTGCATAATGTCACATACGTTTACATAGAGACTTGTAATAGACGCTGGCATGCGTGTACGAACAATGACGAATATGTAACAAGCACGTCAGATCTGTAACGACAGAGTTATTTGGCACTTAGTGCTATCTTCCTACCCCGTAAAGAACCTAGCGTGACGATACAATACGAGTAACACTATATCAACATGTTGTTTTAGGGTAGTAAATGGAAATGTTCAATTTATTATCGTGTTGGACACTATCTATAAACACTTGAGGCGTATCAGGTCGTTTCTCAGGCACTTACGAACAATGCTTGTTACAAGCAACGTGGAATAGAATTACTTTGTTAAATAAGTTGCTATAGTTTCTTCGTAACTTCTAATAATCCTTAATATTTAATCCTGGCCGGGGAACACGAGGAGAGTATACCGTTAAATACAGTTCTGTGTTTGTTCTGTTTTCGTTGTTGAATTGTATGTAGCAATCTTAGTTTGATTAACAATTGAACGATATTTTCCTTTTTTGATCTTACGAGTACGTACGTAATCCTGTCTCATTCATATTTCGTTTCGATTTTTATTCGATACAATTCACGTCTACGTTCAAATATTCTGCACAGAGTCTATGTACCCTGGCCTCATTTAAGTGCAAAATTTTGTAGTTGGTGGTTTACAGGGTGGTTTTTACGCTTTTATTTACATAATGTATATCGTTATAAATGAAGGAAATTACACGTGTTTATATATCGATGTATGACGTTCGTAGATACTTGGTAATGTTACAATTGTAAGATAACATAATATCACGTCTGCGTTTTCCCGGGGCGTAGGCAGAGGGGTGCAGTGCTCCTACTTTTCGCAGTATTACTATACACCGGACAACTATATACCGGGTGCAAATCGAAATTTTGAGCTACTAACTAAAAAATTCTGTATATTTTTTTCTTCTCCCGATCCTTTTAATCGTTTCACTGCAGGACACGGTTCTCCTCTCAGAATGAGAAGGTTCAGGCCGAAGTTTGCCTTGCCAGTTATTAATTGTAATGTTATTATTCTGTGGAAAAGACCATGACGTTAGTATTTCAGTTAGTAATCCCATAGAAGTATAACTGCAGTCCAGTTTATGTCCCACTTCTGGGCTTCAATCTTTAAACGCAATTGTAAGAATCCCGGAGTGCTGAACTGTTTTACTCGGATAGGGGTAGATAAAGACTCGAGATAATCAGGTTTCCAACGTGTATTTTCATAATTTAAGGATGTCATGAAAGTTGAACATTTGCCGGTTGCTTGACTTTACAGATCATTTACGAGAAATGGCGTGCTTTTTAAGGCTATAAGTGTGTGAATTAGCAGGTGTATGTCGATATGATTTTATTTATTTTTTCTATTTCTACTTAGCACATGGCTTATGTTAGTTTTTGTGGGCGACAATAATCCATCTTAGTAGATCCGTGTTTTTTACTATCGTTTAAATGTCTGTAAAAATCTTTAAGATATACGTTGCTTGCTCTGTGTCATGATTTACTGAGAAACATGTAAATAATAATGCTTTTCAGTTCAATTTCAGGACGAAGTTGTCGCAGTATACTAGAAAAACATTGTGGAACTGTTGTTTTTAGTTATTATCTTAGTTGTATAGTACAGGGATGGTCATTGTTATTTAACACCCTAGCAATTATCGAACTTCGTATGTTTTTTATAAAATTGAGAAAGCTTGTTTAAAACGAGAAAACATTATATAATCATATTATAATACTGGTATGTCACCAAACATCGATTATATTTTAATACTAGTGTGCTTAAGTGTGATTACACGTATTACTCGTATATAAACAACGCAATGTCATACAAGTATATAAGTAACTGTTAATATATCCTGGACACGTACTGCTATCAATTCACTGAGATTAACTTTAATTGTACCCGGAAAATTCCATAGAGTTCAGTTAATTGTCCGAGCAGAGGTACAATGTGACGCAAACATTACAATGTAAATAGGATCCACGGTTCTTGGGAATGAATGAAGATGTACATCAGTTGGTAGAGACGGTTTATATGTTATTAAATTTAGTTCGGCGCGCGTCTTTATTTTTGTTCTGAGTGTAAATATATTTGGTATGATTTAATTTTGTAATTTAATAAAGACATTTCAACGTTTCGCCATTTCAATTCCTCAATTGTATTGTATAACGGATTGAAAACAATCCGTAATCTTTTTAGACGGTGTTCCTAATTGAATTTGGGATATCGAAACAAAAGTTTAACTCTGAAAGTAGAGTAATAACAGATGGCTTTTCTTTGACGTTGAAGACTGTTGGTTTAAAATGGTGATGCGCAAGGAATTAAATTTTGCTGTGTTAATTGTAAGAGCTTGGGTTCTGCGTGATGTTAACCAACATTTCCAGCACAAATGGGTTCCAATTAATTTCCCCTTGCGCGTTGTTTGTTCGCTTCAACTGTTATCAATGTGGGTCGCTCTGAGTTGTTGTAATGTTTTCTTTTAAAAACGACGCACCACTTGTTTACTGTGTCGTCCTTTGATAGACGAAATTCATTACCTAATATTAGTATACAACGCTTGGCTATTACCTTCTGATGTCCGAATAGGAGTCTATTCACTCAACTAGGGAACATCAGCGAACCTAGTACCACGTTACCTACCACGCTACTCCAGTTTGATTTATAGAACACAGACCAATAACCAATCATATAGGGCTACGTAGAAACAACTAGGCAGACAAACATCTGCAAGTTCCTTAATCGCTATATAAATGTCAGATAAAATTTAACAAATATTATGAATATCAATTGCAGGTTTGTAAGGATAGTTGGCACTCCGCTCTCTGCCTACCCCGTACAAGACCTGGAGGAATGATATAATAATACCGAATTGCGCCTTTGAAGCTAGCTAACGTGAAAGAAAACTAGCTATTGGCGGCCACCCGTCCAAGAGCCGATCATACCCGGATTTAAATTGTACAGATCGTTTGGATTATTCGCGCGTCAAGGTTACAAAGCTTTTTGCTTAGCACTTTATAGATTTCAATTTATCATACAGTGAACCACCAACTTGAAATTGTAATTGAGAAATATAATAAAATAATTGAACAATTTAACAAATGTAAAACGAAGAAGTTTTTATTATGTATAGAGTAAACGAATGATATGCAATTTTGATTATTAAATTAGGAGCTAATCCTCTCTAAAATCTATTTTTACATCTCATACATCCTAAACAGATGTAAAAATCCATTTAAAATAAGACGGATGTCATTTTCAACAACTACAAATAATGTATAATGTAAGCTTATAAAAAACTGCCTCGGATAATGGAGAATTTAGGTAAATATTTCTTTAAAAGGCTCAACAGTAGTAATATTGAGAACAATTTTCTTTATTAACGGAAAATTTTATGAACACCTTACGCTTAGCTCATTTGAAACATTGTAAATCACTATCATGTCTTATCGACATAACTATATCAAAGCCTGGGTCCTTGTTATTCAAACAAGCGTTGTTCTTCATATACGTAGAATGTAAGTATGTTTAATTTCCAACAATGACTACATTTGTAAACATTCGTCTTTTTGTTTAACCGTCACAGTTGTATGGGTCAATTTACTTACCTATTAAACACCAACCTTAATTACCTACCTTCATTAAACATCAATCGCTGTAATTTAAAATTGTTTCCGATCACCGTTCAAACCACTTTTTGTTCAATCCTTAAGAAGCGTAGGTATATAACGATTTTAAAATGGAAATTACTAATACTGAGCTGTATGGTTGTGCAGTCGAAGGTACTTGAACTCGAAGCGGTGGCGCCAATTTTAATAGACTGTTTATTACCACATCAAAAGCATATAGAAAAAGTGTGAGGCATAGAGGTGTTAAGCTGTCGATAAACACACTGGTCGCCTTGGCTAAGGTCAATAGCAGTGGTAATGAGTTCGTGTCCATATAATTATTATGTAGGTACACCTCTATCTTCGGTTCCAGCGATTAGATAACGCATACGATAGGTAGGTACGTTCGAGATTGAATACATTACATTTATTTAATGTTAATCAATTCGCATTTTAATAATAGATATATAATTGGAGTGAGATTATAATGCACATATGTATATGCATACAATGGAAGTGTACATTAACTAGTTTGAATTAATGTAATATTTAATCGTGTGGCGGAATGATAACATCAAAGGCGGTCATTACTGTGATAAATGACAATTGTCTTGTCCTTAAGGACAATATATGCCATCAGGCATCGTGCAATATTATTTCTCGCTAGCGTTATAGTCATTAAGAGCCATTGTCGACGCCTGTATTGATAT
>DWDV01002082.1:0-12111 GCA_018245615.1 Mimoniades ocyalus
GTAACTGGTGTAACGTGGGAGTGTTCTACATTCCTCTGCCTACCTCTTCGGGGATTATAGGCGTGATGTTATGTTATTTTGCTTATATTTTTTTAAGCAAAACTATTATTTTTTAACAAGTGTGGTTTATAAAATTATAGTGTTTTATTAATTTTAATTATTCAACAACCACTACTATAAAAATAATATCTACCGAACGCAAGTAGAAGTAACTCATAGAATGAAAATGTCTCTAGGAGCCCGCATGGAAGACACACCAATGGAACAATTCAGACAACAAGCCCACAAACAGGAAATTCCACTTCAAGCAGATCGCTCGAGCAGTCAAGTTCACTTCCAAACTGTTCAGCCGAGCCCTCTCTAAGCGCATCAAAGCGACCATACTATATGCCACGGAGACAGGCAAATCTGAACAGTATGCCAAGGAACTGGGAACGATATTCGGGCACGCGTTTAATGCTCAGGTAGGTTTTATGTGTAGACAATGTATAAACAAGTGCAAGGATTTTACACTTGTAAGGTCATTCGTATGGGGAGACAACTTTACACACGACAGAGATAAATGAGGATTTTCAGATGAAACAAGACTTTTGGATGTACTAATCTAGCAGTTTTTTTAACAGATAAATATGTATAAACGTAGATGTACTAAATCAAGTAATTGATGAAGTATCATAATTAACTATGCCAATTAAATCTAGTTCGTATACGACAAACTTATCGAAAATGGCAAAATTCAATAGTACCCTAAGGAACTGAGGAAAATTTTAAACGAAGTACTTCAGGCTCTAATTATTTTAAAAATTAAATTGAAGCTTGCATTCAATAAGTTAGGTGTCTACATATGTATTTTATTAGGAGTAAAGTCGTAGATTTGAAATGGGCTAAATCTCAAAGGTTTAAGTTAAAATATTTATTTTAAACAATATACAGATTCATACAAATTCGAAATGTAACCAGAGGTCCACTTAATAACAAATAATATTAGTACTATAATAATATAAGTGGAGTACAAATTTGTCATAAAATCACGGTAAGACTAGTTCACCAATTTAAAGCCTCTCAGCAGCTATGGAGAGGGCTATGCGGCCTCTCTCTGAAGGATGGAATCTGAAACAAGGCGATCCGACGGAGAACCAAAGTTACATAGCCTAACGGATTAACAAGCTGATGTACCAGTGGGCTGGTTACATCTGTCGCAGAACCGTTAGAGTGGAGACCACGCCATTGCAAACATAGCGTAGGACGCCCTCTGGCTAGGTGGAATGATGATATACTTAAATTGGCTGACATCGGTTGGATGCAAAGAGCTCACGATCGAGTTTCAATGGCGTGTTATTGGAATGGCCTATATTCAGCAGTGGACGAAAATAAGTTGAAGATGATGATGATAATGATGAGTAATTTAGTCAATTTAAAATAATAACATGTAATATTTAATTTGTTATACAGGTTCATTGTATGTCGGAATATGACGTGTTTTCCATAGAACATGAAACATTGTTACTGATTGTAACGTCAACCTTTGGCAATGGGGAACCACCTGCGAATGGAGTAGTGAGTAATTTTCGCATTTTTACATAGAGGATCTTTGGAAAAAACTATTTTCATGTTTATTCTGATTAATAAAATTTACAGGAATTTGCCGAGCACCTCTTCCAAATGATGTACAATGAACAAAAGAACCAAGATAATCAAACATCGGACAGCACTGGGTAATTAATTACATCATTTATTACAATATAATAAAATATCAAACTTTAGCTTTGAAAAGTACGTAATTGAAATTTGAACAGTACGTACATTTGAAAAGTAGCCCTGTAAACTCCGAAGAGGTAGGCAGAGGAGTGTATTGCATTCCCACATTTAACCAGTTATATTTACGTCCCGCTATGGAATAGGTAGTGACTCTAGTGTCATATACCGAGCATATATCTTGACTTCGAGCCACTACTAGAGAATATAAGTTAGAAAAAATCAATAATGCCCGAACCGGGAATTGAACCCAGGACCTCTAAATCGGCAATCGCGCTTGCAATCAAGACGATGAACCAGGTAATATATCTCCTAATATATTTGCCCACCAAAAGTTTGGACCCAAAAGACGACAAATTATGTACTATCACATAGTAGCAGGAATATGTTTAGAAACGTTGCTTTCCTAGTCAAACTGGTCACAGAGTTCTAACCAAATGCTATTGAATCATAAAACTGGGGGTTTTGAATACGAATTATTTAAATCAATATTTCTTGTAGGACCTTTAAAATGCCGAAATCAAGATCGTTGTTGAGGGCTAACAGTATTATGGCGACCGGCGCTGATTATAAAAAACAATTGTCGAGAATGGAATCAAATAAAAGCGACAGCTATAGCTTTAAACGACAACTATCAAGACTGGAATCAAATAAAAGTAAGATCCTTGATTTAAATGTTCTAAATTATGGTAATCGTATTATATTATTCGATGCAGTTAATTTTAAATTTCGTTCATATTCATTATCATTGTATTGATTTTCAATACCTATTTATTTCACTTAGACTTTTGGGAGTTATTATAATTTACTCGGGTACGATCAAACATTTACGAATTCCTACTGAAAATCTTTTTTTATAAGACTTTTATTTCACTTAAACATGTTTAGAAATGAATCTCTTAGTAAATTCATACTTCATATAGTTTATTAATTCTTATTGAAATCACCTATACTTCTTGTTTCATTATTAGCATCTAGTCATTAGTTATGGAATTATGAGTACATTTTAATTCATGAAAATTAACAGGCAGCGTAGCCGGCACATCTTCAGCAGAGAATATTGGTCCACTGAGCAATGTTTGCTATGCAGTTTTTGCACTTGGATCCAGCGCTTATCCAAAGTTCTGTAATTTCGGCAAAAATATTGACAAAGTACTGGAAGATCTGGGAGGAGAGAGGCTCTTGGAAGTTTCTTGCGGAGATGAAATGTACGGACAGGAGCAACAGTTTAGGGATTGGTCGTCTAATATTTTCCATGTATGTTATATAATATTATACAGGATTTTTTCGTATATCACTTTATCAATTTTAAGGCTTTAATGAATTAGTTGCATTCATGAAAATTAAATTTAATCATATATACATATCTAAAAATTGATATAGTTTTTTTGTAGATAATAGCCAAATAATTGTGACGTGTATTTATCGTCAGGTTGCTTGTGAATCATTCTGCTTAGATGAAAACGAAATGGTAAAAGATGCAAAGAGAGCATTCGGACAGATGCCCTTAACAGAAGAAACCGTGCGATTAGGAAAAGCTGATAGGGTTCCTACACTGAAAAGTGCACTGGAGACTAGTTTTCGAAAAGAAATTATAACGTGTAAAGTGAAGGATAACAAACATTTAGGAGACTTTACTGCTGATCGCGCTACTATATTCGTTGATATGGAGTACAATGTAAGCTTTTTAGAATTTGTTGATCCCATAAAAATAACACATTATGCTAACCATGAACATTAATTACTTTGCATATATTAGATAAATATAAAATATGGTTTTAGGCTGAATTGAAGTATGATCCAGGTGATCATGTAGGTGTAATGGCTTGCAATCGCAAAGAAATAGTGGACGCTCTTTTGGAAAGACTGCGGGATGTTGAAGATTTGGATAAACCTGTGCAATTGCAGGTTTTGGAGGAAACGCTTACACCAACTGGTAAGATTATATTTTACGTTTTTAACATCAAAATTAATTAGTAAAGTATTGAACGGTCCGTATGAATATTGTTTATGAACTCGAGTTGTGACAAAATATTAATTGTATAAATACATATTTAATTACATATATTAAGATTTTTTATTTCAGTTTAATAACTTTAAATATGGGTACCTAATATACATTTTAATGATAGTTTTGCAAATCCGTTAGGTTATCATAGCCATCAATGATAGTTTTATTTTATGCTGTTGCAACCAACATTTTAATAGCACAATCTCCTGTATCATCATAATCTAAAAGAAAAAATTAGGGTTAACAATAGGCATTATTTTTCACACGAAACATTTTACACAAAAAAGGTTCCGAATTTTTAATTATTTATTTATCTTTATTTTTTATTATTTATTTAAGCATTTATCTTGAAATTTTACGCTTTGTATTGACAATAGGCTATTCAATTTACAAATAAATAGCGTCAGTACTGAGCGCTTTAAGATCCAACTTTATTATGCTTGTCATTTTAGTATTTCACTAAATCCTTATGTATATTAGTATGGTGACTAATTACTCTAATACAAATCGCAGGTGCTGTCAAAACTTGGGATAAACACGAACGCATACCAACAGTGTCAGTTCGAGACATGTTCACAAGGTTCCTAGATATTACGACTCCACCGACAATAAAAGTACTGAAATATTTGGCTTCCGCGTGCAGTGATCAAAATGAAGCCGATACTTTGACGATACTGGTTGAGGTGAAAAATATTTATTATTTAAGTAACTCTGATCTACGAGATTAGTAATCATACAGATGAATCTCTTGTTTGAATGATAAATACTCGATACATCGAAAAAAAATCAGTGATTCATTAAAAACTATCAATATCCTCATCAAATTTGGTTAAACCTATTTTGTAAGTAAAATCCAGACGGAACGATGGTTTTTAATTTACAACCTCATTATTAGAAAATTTCTTCGTAACCTAAATATTTTCAATAATGTTTATTTACGCGTACTTTCCATAAATTGTCCGTGCCATACTAATCTTCTACATGACAATATATCTTTAACAAACGTCCTACCAAAATTTTTCTTCCAGGATTCCAATAAATACGATGATTGGAGACATCATTATTACCCGCATCTAGCCGATGTACTAGCCGAAGTACCTTCTTGTAGACCTCAAGCGGCGCTGTTAGCAGCAATGCTACCACCATTACAGCCGAGGTTCTATTCAATATCGTCTTCGCCGTTAGCTCATCCGAATAGAATACATATTACTGTTGCGGTTGTTGTGTATAAAACTGAAAGTAAGCGTTTATTTTATTTTCCATATATTCTTTCTGAGCTTCAATTGTAAAATGTTGACCGATACAAAACTCGTAATTATTAGAAAATTCGTCAGTAATTTTTGTTCGCTTATCACGCAAAAAACCGATTTAAACAAAATTTGGTGTAATGATAACTTATTATCGGATCTGAAAACTAGGTTAATTTAAACGCCAGTAAATTCTCTCATTACTATAGGAGTATAAGCGAAGCCGTAGATAACAAATCGTTCATAATAAGTTAAAAATGTAGCTTGTAGAAGTACGTAGGACTGTATATCTGTTCCGTTGAATTTAAAATATAAAATTGTACATTCTTTGGACGTAAAATTATTTCTTTTCACGTAAATATATAAGATCCTAAAGATATAACTTAGTATAATAAGAGTCATATAAATTTACATACACATATAATAATCAGATGAATAAAAGCTAACAAGAGTTTCAAATATAAATTTGACAGTACAGAACAAAAATTTATTTAGTAGAAATTACAAAATGTATACTTTTTTGTTGTTATGGAAAATTTCCATTTTCCTTTTGCAATAAAGTAATACCATTGTGCCAGTCTGTTTTATATGATAAGCAGATGTTCATTTGAAACACATTTGAATTCTCAGATGGTGAGGGATCAACGCATTACGGCGTGTGTTCAACTTACCTACAAAGTTTGAAGGCAGATGACGAACTTTTAGTATTTATAAGACGGTAAGTGAAATTGTTTTTGTTATGAAATTTAATAAAATTAGGATATTTGTTTCATAACTAAGTTACTGTTATGGGAATAAATGTATCTTTAACATATAACGTTACTTGTTGAGTATGAAAGTTTAAATGTTGACACTGTACTTTGAATAAATTGCATTTACCTTTCAATTCGTTGTATTAATCGACAGTTCTTTACTACAGTGTCTCACGAATATGGCACTTGATTTTCATAAGAAATAGAATAAAGAAATTCTTTATTTTATTTTGTATTTATTGTCGTTACCTAAAAACGATTTCCTATACAGTTATAAACGTCGGATTTTAATGATTTTCTATCTATTCTTCAATAGCGCAACCAGTTTCCACATGCCCCGAGATACATCGGCGCCGCTTATACTAGTTGGTCCTGGATCTGGCATAGCGCCTTTTAGAGGTTTTTGGCATCACCGAAGGCAACAACTTAAAAGTTCCAAGCAAGCTGGACCCATGTGGTTGTTCTTCGGCTGTAGATACAAAACTATGGATCTGTATAAGAAGGAAAAGGAACAGGCCTTGGCTGAGGGAGTGCTAACCAAAGCCTTAATTGCATATTCTAGGGAGGACGGAATTTGCAAGGTATGTTCTCTATTTTCCTACACAAGGAATAATTTTTTTGCTTTAACTGTGACTATAGCAGCAATAGTCTATAATATTTCTAACACTAATAATATATAATATGACATTTTTCCGAAAACGAAACAATTATGATATTTATGCCCAATGATTCTATTATTGTATTATCAGAAACACGTGCAAGCTCTTCTAGAAGATGAAGGTGAAAACGTAGCAAGAATGCTTGTAGAGGAGGAAGGTCATTTCTACGTATGCGGGGATTGTAAGATGGCTGAGGAAGTACAACAAAAGCTGAAGGAGATAATAAAACAGCACGCTTACATGACGGACGATGAAGTCGATGAATTCATTATTGATATGATGGTACGTATACATTTATAAGGATTTTGAATAGTAATGTTAACTTATTTGGGAAACTATGTTATACAATTAACTAAATAAAGAAATTAGCCTGAAACGAGGCAAGTAATAAAACATCATTTCATCTGTATCAACTTTATCTTCATCGCTAAACTATTAACGGGGTGATGTGACATAATTTTGGTCAATGGTGGTGTTGAGAAATCGATGACGACACATAAACACATCACATTTTTATCAACAGATGTCTTTAATGTTTCATTGCAGGATGAGAACAGATATCACGAAGACATATTTGGAATCACCCTCCGCACTTCAGTGGTACAGAGTGCTTCGAGGGAAACCGCGAAACGGACACGACTTGAATCCGTTCGTTCATAAACTGGGCTGACAATTAGATTAGGGATTTTTTTAATTCGAGGAAGCCTTTAATTTTACACGTTAAAACGCGGCTCCACTATCGCATGCAAAGACTTTTAATGCAAATTAGCAACATTGAGATTGCACTGCTGTAATTTAGAAGCGAATGATGTTTTATAATGGAAGTATGTGGAACAGTGGTTTACCCAGAGCGTTATAGAATTCACAAACAGCTATTCCATATTAATAGATAGGTATATGATTAATATTCATAGTTGTCATATGCTATGATTATAATGAGAAGGTTGCAATTATTGTAAGGGTATAAGATACTATAAGATTTAAATGAAATAAGACTATTAGAGCACCTGGGTTATATGAGTGTGAGCGTTATTGTAAATGCACTTCATTACAACTACCTTCATGAGAAACAATGAAATCCATAATTAAGAAAACGAAAATTAGTTTTGGTACATTTCAAAATTTTATAATACATGTAATGGTGTGTCATTAAATAAATAAATAAATATAATGGTCATGGCCGCATTTCCTGTCTGTTCATGCAAATTGACTACTTTGCTTAGTATCTCTATAGTTTAAAGGTCAAATGTTTTTTTGTTAAATTAATATTCCTATATTTGTAAGAGAAAGAATGTTAACAATGTAAATAATACCGCTCGGTGTTTAATTTTTAATATTGGCGAATAAAATAATAAAATGTTCTATTCATTCACATGTATGTGTCAAAATAATAAAACAATAATAATACGAACTGTTTCATTTATTCCTAAATACTTTGTTTTCTCATCTATTCGGGATACAATGGATGGATGGATCGAAGGATACTTACAGTCAAATAGAATTCAAAAAGGCATTGAGTTTCATCCATGTTTTATTTCTCGTGTATGATTTACATTACCAGTATTTATAGAAAATACAAATCCATAAACGTATTAATACAATCCATAAATGTATTAAACAATATACTCTTTTAGGTCTTTTCGGTTTTAGCTTGTCTGCCAAGCTTTAATCTTCACTAAGCAATTACGTTTATTATCTCGTTCAATCTGTTGCTTTTGGTATCAACACGAAACCAATTAACTCTTCCTCCTGACAACGTGGTCGTAAATTTCAATCTGAGTATATTTTGGCGAATATATCCTCTGTTTTGTGGTGTTCTGTCCGGCGTCTTGTTGAGGATCCGGACAGACTATCTTGTGATCGTGGCGATTTTGAAACAGCAAACCTTTATCGGGATCCATAATTGGCTGTAAAGTTACAACTCATTGCATGGATGGATGGTCTTTATGGTAATTAAGAACACATTAGCATGGAAGTTCCTATAATATGTAGGTACCATAGCTCACAAATTATCTCTTCCTGGAAAAACCCATGGGCATTTAGCTATAAAATAATTTAAATAAATCAACAGTCATAATAATGTGATTCGTGTTAATGTTATAAAAAGTATTGTTTATTTTATAAATTTCACTAAAAATAATGTGCCACTTATACATGAAATGAAATAGCATGTATAAGTATAGCATAAAACGTTGCTGTATATGACAAGGATTTCCGAATAAAAGAGCGAAATACACAAAGCTGCCATAGCATTATTTGTGGAATCAGAGCACGAGATTAATTGAAATTACTATGTCAGTGTTGTTAAAAGATAGCTAAGTCACAGAGCTAATTAAATAATGAACGCAGGTCATGATGCACTGTTATCTCACCGGATATTCTAATACGGTGACTGTTTCGACGAAATTTTCAGTGAAATTCCGAGCATAAATGTTTTGATGGCGGACAGCGGTGACATCGAACTATGCTCTTGTGCTATTTACGGAATTACGAACTAAATTTAAGCTTAAAATTGTAATTATGATACATGAAGCTACTAAAATACAATTTAATGATAATGGCAAATAAAGCAATACAGGAAGATTTTGTCTGAATTTAATCGAATTAAATTTATTTCGACACTTATTGGGTGATGTTATAATATACCTTTTTATAAAAAAGACCTAGACATTAAAAATTTGGTGTTGAGTTGAAGTAATAATAATTATAAAGATAAAATTATACGTATGTTCCGATTGTTGATAGTTAATTGGCGTATCAATATGAATAAATTTTTTAATTTTAAATAACTAAATATTTCTATATCTTTTGCTGTAACTACAAATGCATTCAGTAGTCTTTTTGATTGACTACAATAAATTTGTAAAGGCAGATACAACACATTCATCTCCTCACACACGATACAGCGCTATTTTCACAAAAGGAATAGTTGATGAGTTTTTCGGACACTCATAACTTGAATAGCGATTGTTGCATCGAAATGAAATTTTTTTCGTGAAATAACTTTCCTGGGAACTCTGTAGTAGAAGTAATTTGCATAGAATATTTTGTGAAAGTTTTCCTGTTCAAGTATGGAGATGAAATTGAACAAAATTTTGGACGTTTATGAACAAAAATAAGGACATTTATTTTTAAAGCGCGTTCAAACTCTTTTACTGGCGAATAGATATTCCTAGTAATTTTTAACTTTTACTGAGATAAAATAATATATTTTAATTTACTCCATGTTAGGAAAGTTTGCTTGTATTTACAATTTATTGCATACCTTATAATTTCGACTCATGTTGCTTCTAACGGTGCCGTGACGCCAGTGATAATATCCCAAATCGTTATCTTTGGGCCATAGCATCTTGTTGGACTTGAAGAATGGCGTCCAGTCTTCTGAGACCAGTCGGTGTGCATAGTCAATATAGCCGGATATCTCAAAGCCACCCTTGGTAAAGTGACGGATGAAAATCACGGACTAAAGAAAATACATCAGTAACAATAAAAACAAGAAATTGAAATAAAATAATAAGATATAATAATAAGATATAAATAAATGCATAGGGAAAAAAAGAACACGTTTACATCGGACACAGACATAGATATAATATGATATAATGTGTCCCTACATTACAAACAGTAAAAATAAACACCGTTAACACCTACATAAGAATATGTAAACGATCGTAATGCTTTCATTATAAGAGTTCCAACTAATTGGAAATAAGACGATACAATAAATTTTTAATAGGTTTTGGGGAAAGTATTTTTTATTTTTATTGATTTGTACCTGCAATATTCCAACTCTATTTGCACGTTCCCTTACAGCCAATTCTCTTGTAAACGGATCTTCTATATCAGCCCCTTCGCTGACCTGCACATACGGTCTCACCTTTGGATACACGATGTTATATATCACAGAGCGCCTCGCGTAAAACTCTTTTTCAGACAAAGTATCACCGTTGGCTCTGAAAGTATCACGCTACATTAAATATTCACCTTCGACACGACGATACAAAGGTCTCAACTTCATGTTCTATGCATAAGACATAAGGAGTCATCTATTTTTTGTGATCCACATATTATCCATTGTAATATTAAAGCTTCCTAATAATAAAATAAATGACTCCATACGGAAAATCTGTTTCAAATCTCTATATAATTTATCGCAAAGTAAGATCTCTGAACAATTTTAAACTAGATTTGAAATTGCTAACTCTGGTTCTCCCAGTCTTAAGATTAAGATAAGATTCTATGTTTTTCATTAAAGCGATTAGGAGATAGCAGTAGAATATTAAGTTGTTTCAATTTATTTCAAAGGAGTTAAAACACAATTTGAAGTTGGGTACGTCGTAAGAATAACATTTTGCAGAGGTCTCCGAGCAATTATAATTTGCGTTTACTTTATCTTGCTGGATTTGTAGAAAGCAGTGGGGTACATGAAATATTTCTATGATTGAAAAAATATTTTTATTCTAAAAGTATAAAATGAAATTGTGCCCGGCCCACATATTGCAGCTTGTACATATGTATATCAAAGGAAGAAGGACAAAAACGAATAATAATGATTTTACGATCGTATAATCAAATTAGCTCACAGGTAAGTTATGAGTACATTATCTATAAATAGGAGTGCTAAAGTTTCTGAAATATCTTTCACGGCAAGGGACTATCAAAGTTTGTAAAGTAATCAGAATTTCAATCAGTTTGACGGCTGTGTTGGGCCGCACTTGTTTCTTCCCATGTTGCAGTTTTCAGTGCGTTACTAATACATAATACAATTTTATATTTCATTATTATGAAAACATAAACGAAGCATAATTATACTTACAGCGATAGCCCAGTGGTTTGAAATTCGACCTCTCATTCCGGTAGCCCGGGTTAAAATCCTAGTGTGCACTTCTATACAAAACGTGCGTTTTATGATTAAATACCATTTTCTAATACGATGAAGGAAAACATTGTGAGGAAAACTACACACTTTAGAATTTAAAAAAAAATGTTTTTACTAAAGTGTGTGAAAATTGTCACCCATATGTCCTTAATCCTTTCATTATGAGATGAGACCTATGTTTCAACAGTAGAGCGATGAAAGGGTCGGAAAAAAAATTATTTTTTAACAGTTCTTTAAACTGACAAAACAGTACTTACGAATAAAGTAGTAGATTTTGTTTAACATTCGATTATTTTAAGAAAAAACATCCTTTTTAACACCTATTCTTTGAACTGGCGATAGTAGCGCCTAAAATATTAGATCACTTTGTTCAAAGTCCATTACTTTTGAAAACAGTTGGCCAGAAACTTCGAATACGTTGGTTTACCTATAGCCCAACGCAGCTATGGTTCTAGCAGACGTTATGCTTCTCAGATTTCGCAGATCGGCAACTTCTATAAGCGAGTCCAAGTAATCCTGCCACGTGTCAAAAGGTAGTAACCGCCGGTCCGCTTCCACGCTCGGCGGATATTCGTTCTTCTTCTCTGCCATTGCCATTGTGTATAACCCTTACAAAACTATCAAATGTATATCATAAAAAGTATCAAAAGTTAAATTTTAACAGGATGAAGCATTGTAAACATGGTTGACATATCTTTTTTAATGTCAAGGGGCTGTCATTGTCATTACAGTAAGGCTGCATTCCAGTAAGGGTTCACAACGCCCAAAACACTCGTTTGACAGTTCCACATGGCGCCCACGATCGTTG
>DWDV01002083.1:0-12111 GCA_018245615.1 Mimoniades ocyalus
ACGTGGGAATGTTCTACATTCCTCTGCCTACCTCTTCGGGGATTACAGGCGTGAAGTTACTTTTTTTTTTTTTTAAGTGTCTCTGATCTTAATATGTTAGAAGATTAGTAATGTATTCAAATTAAATCAGATAAATAGATAGATTAATTAAATATTCATTTGCTGACTGAACCATTGGTAATGTGGTAAGTGGCGTTGCGAGTTTGAATCTCACCCGGAAGAATGTTTTGTTTGAGAATCACGAATATCTCTCCGGTGTCTTGTAAAACTGAACTTAAAGGTGGAGGAAACTTGTAGTATTTAGTGTATCGGATCATATTAGCTGAGGCTCCGCCTTGTGTCGGATCACATAGTCGTGTGTTAAGTTGTGCCATGACATTTTACCTTATTTTATATTCAAGCTCTATCACGCTAAGACTAAACGAACAAAAAATATGGATTATAGTAATCATTAGGGATGCTTTTTTTCTGTAAGTACTGTAGTATGAAGTTATTTAAAGCTTTTAAAATGAATGATGGAAATTCCTCAATTCCTTGTTGCGTATCTTGTATACGAGATAAATAGAGGCAGTTATTGTATAAAATGGTACAAATCAAAGTAAGAGGTCTGAATGCTGCAAGAAAGTTAATCTCAAATGTCGAAATAAAACGAAACCGATATAGCTTCCGAGAAACGAACTGCGAGTGAAGTCTAAATAGAAGTATATGAAAAAATAGTCGACTAGGTGATATAAATTCTATCCTCGTTCAACCTCACATCCCTGTATCTGAGGAAATCATTTGCGCCAATATCTCCGAGCCGCCCTCGCTCTGGGGTGATTTAATAGGGCCGCTGCTTGAGGTACTTGGGTAAATATAATTTTTGGTATGAAAATATTAGCCCTGTAGTTAGGTTTCGCTCCGTTGCTAGTCTTCTGTAATTCACTGGAAAATTAACGGAGAAACTCGAAAAGTAACATTGAGAATATCATAATAATCGCGATGAAAATTTGCTGTAAAATTTTACGGTTTAACTGGGTTGAACAGTTCACAGTAGATGGTAAAAGTAATTTTACTTTTTCGTCTGTATGTAACTCAGTTGCAAACAAGACGCTTTCGACTGAGTAATTGGGTTATCATTTATAAATAACTTTCGGGTTTTTCGTGCTGTCAAAAATACTACAAACAACCTTTTCTTGTGGTTACTGGACTTAAAATTTGCTGAACCTTGTCAAGAGCTTAAGAGCTGGCCCATAAACTCTTAATAACTGGATCTATCAATGTACACGTTGACGGCATGGTGTGAAGAATCCCGGCGTCTATATTTTTGGACAGGTATAACCTTTAAAGCAATGGTGAATAGGCCTTGTCTAGGCATGCGTAGCGTATCTTAGAACGCATCAGCTCTTTCTAATATGCGGGATCGCTGCCACATTAGAAACCCATTCAATAAATAGAAGGTTGCTCACATCACAACTATTTATGTACAAATCCGTTTTCGGTTCACACTGTGCAATAGAAACAAACTTTCGAATTCGCGGTTTGAAGGAACGAATACTTACTGGATGGAATGGAAACATGGAAAACCAATCAAGCATTTTGACTACGGAACTACGAAATCGTAGATTGTGATAATAAACAAAACAATTTTAGTGATTACGTATTTGTAGTTATTCGAAAATTTTAAACGGTTTATTTTAAAGATTCTTACAGACGTACATAATTTCAGCATCATTATCAGCCGCCTATTGCAATTCTCTGCTGAACATAGGTCTCCCCTGAGTGTTATGCCCACACATAACCCGTACATATTTAGATCATATAATTTATTGCATTATTGTACCTATACATGCGCTGATCTTTATGTAAAACATATATATTCCTTTACGAATAACTGGTGATCGAGAGGTTCTGGATTCAAATTACGGATAGAGTACTATTCGATTTTTCTAACTTAGATTTTCTAGTGGAAAGTTTTGCGATGATTGTGCAGTTGGTTAATACTGTCCTTGATATACGGAAGGGCCAAATTAAAAAAAAATGATAAATAAAGATTTAAAATAATTAAAAAAATACAGTCAACCGAGCTAACATCGCAACATGATTCCCAGCCAACCTCTGGTCATTTATAGTCAGTCGTCGTTTCTGAAATCTAAATAAAAATTCATCGTTAAATATATTACTTGATATTCTAAGTACTACGTTTAATATATTACTTTATATTCTAAGGACTAGGTGAAATAATTTCAGCATATGAAGAATGTATTTCATATACTCAAGCGATGACGTCAGAGCAATGTATTCGACATATGGGCACAGCGAGCTCTCGTAGCTCGCCAGCGAATCACGCTTATTGTCAGCTAGGGCTTGCATACAGAACGTTTTAATATGGAAAATTAATTTTTATATTTTATTTTTCTTCTATTTGTTGTCATATTCGACACAAGTGTCAACAATGCCTGCTTGAAGATGCAGTATTTTTAATACTGTAATACTTTTATACTTTTAACATTAGGTCGGTCGCATATTACTAATATTACTTAAAATAGTTTGCGTTAGTACATTAGTCAATTGTATAGCGATGAAATGAACGCCTAATTCTCACAATGTAATACCGCTTCATTTTATTTAAAACATTAAAATACATATTATAAATTAATTTAAGACATTAAAAATATTTTAAAATAATTTAAGATGTTAAAAAAACATATTTGAAATTAATTGAAGACATTGAAAAAACATATTTTAAATTAATTTAAGACATTGAAATTTTTTTTTTTAAATTTATTTAAGACACGAATTTGCAAACGTGACTTCTGATCGAAAGGGTTTGGGTTAACTTAAAATTCTTAGTAATAGCTCGGAGCCTGGATTCGTGCATGGTGTATGGCAATAAGCTTACCATATATTCCATAATGGGACGTTAAACTGCTAAAACATATACTATAGCTATACTATAATCCTCTGCCCACCTTTTCAGTGATTTCAGGTGTGAGGTTACGTTTACAAAAAATCATATGCATTTAAAATATTTGCTTTAATCGGGTTCCAATTAGCACATTTGCTATGCAAGTGATGTTTAATCGCGCACTTGTTGACGATAGTTAAATGTTTTGGATATTGGTTACATTCATGTAGGTATATATGTTTATGGCATCCACTTTTGCGTAGTATTGGAGTTGCGAGTATTTCTTTGGGCTGTGAGTATGGTATGGAGGAATTATTTAAACACTTATGTAAAGTTAATTGTTGTTGCTGAAGTATGACCAAATATTGACTTAACATGTGAATATGTAAGCATTATAAGTATATTGCTCTTATCACCAACATCATCATACTTAATTATATAGGAGCAATATTCCGGAAACTGTCAAAGTACTATGAAATTTATATCAAGATGTGGGTCTATTTTAAAATCATTTAACTTTAGAAAAATTATGAAAGATAACATTTTGATTCTAACTGAAAATATACCAAATACCTGTGTAGCCATGACGAAAATTTCTCCATGTGAGCTCCATGCTCCACAAACTTGATGTAAGAAAGAATTAGTGCCATCCCTAGCTATGTCTTATCTCTTCGAGAGCTACGCTTGACGGCGCTGCGTCAATAGACGCTAGGGTTAGCACTCGACCTAAATACTACAGATATAAATCCATTACTTTCTTCATGCTGCGTATATTTGTGTACAGTTTTTTATATAAAAGATGGAGTTATTTCTTCAAGATAAACACAAAATGTAAATGTACTTACGGATGCATTAAACAGTCTTGAGCTGTTGAGTCTGTTCGTTACTTGTGAGTTTCAAACTGGCTATTACCAAAAAAATTTTTTATGTTGTATACTTTAATGAAAATAACATGTAATGCAATAAAACACATTATTTCCTGATTCAATACTTTGCTCGGAATATAAGGAATGGATTATTAACAAATGTAATTAAAGGAACAATTTTCAAAAAATTCATAAAATCACGTTTATTTATACGGAAACATGGTGAAAAGTATATATATTGAAGGTACGATTATATTTTATATAAGGAATAGGTAATAACGTTATAATAAACATGAGACAGTTGTGTAGCTGTGAAGTTGTCAGTAGTTGTGAAGCTATTCAATAGATTACAAAATAAGAGACAGCCCTATATTCATTTTATCTCTTCGAGAGCCACGCTTGACGGAGCGTCAATAGCAGTTTAGGGTTGTCTCCGTCCATATACAGAAGTCGTCTGTCTGCACTTTTGAATGATAACTTTAAAAATTTGTGAATGTTTGTTTTGGTGTGCTTTTATATTGGGATGGCTCGTGAAGCCAAAAAATGGCTGTCTTATAGTGTTTGTGAATATTCAAGTATTGTCTTACTAGTTTTTAACAATTATTATACCATTTACTTCAACCACAATTTATATGACTGCCGCATTGCTCGGGTGGTTGCAACTGCCAGTGCTGATCGAGGGGCCCTGGGTTCGATCTCCGGATTGCGTACTACGTAATTTTTGAAACTTCAAATTTGGTGTCAATTATAGGCCTGTGATGCCTGCCAACACGCACTTTGCCAACGTGGTAAACGGTGGCCTTATAGCTTTTCATCCGAAGAGGAAATCTGTGTACATATGTCTATTAGAAGGACTATAAAAGGAATAATAACGTTGATTGTTTTAACGTACTATTAAACATTAAACAATTTGTGTTTTCATATTGTCAACAAAAAATATACTCGTTGGTCACGTAATGTTACACGTTCAAAAAACCTCCATAGACATTTTTTTTCGATGTGAAACATGCGTGAAATACTTAAAAATAATGCATTATTTGAAAATAGTTACTATGACTAGTGCAAAAATAAATCTTTAAGAATAGGCAAAAATAACGTTAATCTGTTTATATATATCTATTGATCTCGTAAATGTCCTTAGGTATATTGAACTCGAGTACCGACGAACGGCTTCTGTAGGTTGTACAATTTTCAAAATAAAAATTCGTCTTCATTCGTGCACTTCGAACATTGTTATACGTTGCAAGAAAAACATGAGGAAAATTGCCATATTTAATACGTGGACAAGGTCAGCGACCGAACAGAAGGCTCGGTCCATTTGTCGTCCCTCGCATAAAAGCCTATCGAGAAGTGATGTCCCCAATGCGTGCGCGTATTCATGTTAAATAATAGTACATATATGTATTTAGGGAAAGGGAGCCAAGTGTTATGGGCTTTAACTTCGAAAGATTATTAAAATAATTTATTCACGAAGCAATTTAAAGTTTAACATTTCATTACTATTAACAAAGATATGAATAACTATGTATAATTTCAATAAATCTTGAATTTCTTTAGGGGAGAACCAGCGCCGTTGCGTATAATTTGTTTCGTATGATTTTTTTTTCTTATTTTCTTTTTTTTATATATATTTTATTCATTTGTCTGTTTATGTTCTGTAAAAATATCTTGTGCTAAAACATTTTTTTAATAAATTGGTAACTTATTTCCTGTTATTTTGTATATCGCTGATGCTTAAGGTCAGTTCTACCGTGGGAATATGTGTGTATCAATATTCTTAGTATTCGTATTCGTAGAATAGTCTTAATCTTCAAACATCCTTAATGTGGTGGGGAAAGATGGTAATGTCGCCAGCATAACCGTAAAGATAACATTAATTCCTATAATTTATTCAGAATGCGCCAATAAAGCCGGTCACCTCAGTTAGTGAGGGGTGTTCTGACTCATTGTTTTCGTATAATTCAATTAATGCGCCTGTAATTGTCACCAGTTTTTGGTATTCATGAACGTTTGTTAGCAGGCAATCAGTATCTTAACAACAATGAACATGGGCTGTGTGGAGTATGCACGGCAGTTGTGGAATAAGATTTACGACTGTCAACGTGATAAAAGTATGTGATACTGACCAAAATTTCAGTTAACAATTATGTGTGGATAGCTGTTTAAACTTCTCGGAAGCCTCTACGACGGGTTACCGATCGGTCAGTTGCCACATCAAATTCAGTATGCCGCAGTTACTGTGAACTGAAGATGTAACAAGTCACACTTATAAAAAGTCTTTACTCAAACTTGCCATAGAAGTATAAGTACTGTTCTATTTGCTGTGATACTATTTGGCAAACACTATAGAATAGAGATCTTGATAATTAGCGTGTTGGTAATGTATTTCGTTCTTATCTCGTACTTCTCAAATAACGTAGGGGTCTTATTAATAGAACACGTTAATTTGTATACGTAAACCACGCCATTCTATCACATACACACACATGTACATACACATACACGAATGTATCGTGACACCGTCAAAAGGCACACGTAAGTATCGATTTAATCAATACAAAGCATCCACTCGCACTTCCCTAATCCCTTATTAAGGTTTGTGTAACGAGTAAATTGCTATAAACTCGTTGAATAGGACCGGCAGCTAGCTAACGATTGCCAGTGAAATTGCTCCGAGATTATCTTGAATAAAAATAAAAATTTCTACTAACAAAAAAGCAAGCGAAGCGTGGGCCTCTCCCGTTCAGATTAAACGCACATTCTGCAATATTTTCCACAAAAGGATACCTTAATCCCCAACAAGTGGGGAGCAAGCTTAGGGGGGGCTATTCGTAAAATCGCTCGCTCTGTAAAACTACGCGATAATCAGATGTCTCGCTCGCAGACCGAGCGCAACGGGTGACTATTCCATTAACGATTCCGTTATCTCGCCTTTTGCTCGTAAACTATGGAAAAAAGCTGGAAAGTTTTGTAAAGACCGTTCACAACATTAATCTAATTCTTGGAAGCTGTTTTCCACTTATTCCAACCCTGGATCTGAATAGGGTAAATAATTAGACATTTCTTTTAGCAGCTGAAAGATTCAGTTTAACCAACTTTTTTACTTTTTATTTTAAATGAAATAATTTAATATAAGAGTGTTGCTAATCTGTACTATGGCCAGTATTTGGTAGTGACAATTCCATTAAATCTACTGACTCACCAGCATGTTTCTTTCGTTACAACATTTTGGTATTTAAAACTATAATTCTATATTACAAGTACGTTATTTATTGGTACTATTTTGATATTCATTTCCTACGCCTGATTGCGTTGCAATGGCAACGTGTCATGCTAAATGTTGATTACAGAAAATTAGCCTCACGATAACATTTACGTGCGTTTCGAGAATATACCCTTTCAGTTCTCATTTCAATATTAATATTCCCGGTGCTAGGTGCCTACATGTCGATGAGTTTTTAGCTACTGGCGGAGTTTTCACCTTTTTATTTGTAACTTTTTGAATTCGGTCCTTTGAATGGCAAGGCAGCCATGCCATTCTTATATTAATTTAGTTGTAAATAAACAAAGCATCTATTGTAGACAATCCTAAAAATTGTTTTAAACTCCGGTAGCAAGTTACTTAGGTCGTCAGTTAATTATATTTTTTCTCACCATCTAACATGTTTCGGATGCTAAAGGAGGGAACGAGACAGAAGCTACAATAAAACTTGAACATTACGACATAATAGTTATAGTTAAAATTGTTTTTTAATGCGTATTTTTCTCTTTATTTGGTATTTGAAGGTACTTTTAACAATTACAAAAATTAACTACCAAAGTTGAAACCTTATCATATTAGCTATTAAAAAGGGCAATAATTTCCACCAAGGAGGGTTGAAGTTAGTCGGGAGTTACATCAGGAGTTAATTTGAATTTACTTTTTATGTGGCAATAAAATCCTAAGGCCACGCAAGCGTTTACCATAAATCTACTGTTTAAACAAGTTTCTAGTGAAAATGTTTAAAAACGAATAAAAGAGCGCATGGGATTTTGAACCTTAGGAACGGGGCTGCGCTGCAACCGTTTGAACCTTTCTCTACTGGACATGGAATTCTTCTTCAATTTCGAAAGATCTAGACTATATAGCTATTAGCGTAGATATGGATTAGTGACCAATAAGTATGTCGAATATTTTATAAACCATTTAAGATTTATTCAGTGCTAGCTACCCAAAAAATCGAAACCGAAAATCTACTCTAAGGGCCAGATACAAAAACCTTGTCTAGAATTCAATTCTCCATTTCTTTGATTAAGTTTGCTACTGCTTTGTCAACATTTATTTGGACTTAAAATTGTCGGAACAGAGTATGCAACACGTTAAGTGCTGTTTTGCTTTTTAATTTATAACAAGTGCGTGTGGATGGGGATTATGTTCTTGTTTCATTTAATGAAAGCTTTAAAATAACATATAGTTGGCAGTTTTCCTATCAAAATTGAACTATTTCATTGCGGCTTTTGTATTAAAATTCATCGTGTTGCTACAGGGACTGGCGCTAGATCAGCGTTTTCTTCTAAGGGCACAATTTAAATGTCCAGTACTATTTATATGCAATTTCTTGTGAACACACACATCGATATAAAAAAACGCTATGAGGTGGATTCTATGCGACAGATGTAAATATTTTTCGCAACAATTGATATAGTCGTTATACGAGCTTGAAAATTACCATATTCCATGAGCTTTATATCAATGAGGGATGCCAATCTAAACTTTAAAAATGTAAAAAAACCACACAGACATTTGCTGCAAAGCAGCACAAACAGACGGCCATGGGATAGTAGTAACGAAGTATACTATAGAAGTAACAATAATAAGCATTAATTAAACAAATATATAAGCATCGTAGTACCTACTTCGTCGTAAAAAGGGGAACCCTTAAAATCATCTCCGAAATTTTCTTGACAAAAATATTCAAGCTCATTTAGGAGCGGCACGAAAAGAGGATATAAAAATTTAATTACCAAAACTTTGTCCACTGTCCTTCAAGACAAAGGGCTTAAGCGGTGAAACAAAGGGTTCTCTTACAGAAATATTGTTAAATGGAATTGATTCAGGATCTTAGACAACCGACCGGTTTCCAATTCATTACGTATTGGTTTGGGCCCTTTGTTGGTTTCGATCGTTGCTCCTGTATATATTTGCTATTACTGTATTTAGTTCATTGTCGATTCTGTGTAATTATGGCAACGCGTTCACACGTCGTCTGATGGCAGCTAACATTCTGTATAAGCAACATCGAATACGTATTATTTTAAACTTATATTGCATATATTTTTTATTAAACGAATGTATGATTTTTAATTATTTTTGAGTCTGTAAAGTACAATATCAGAACCCACAAAACAATTTATGTATATCAAGACACATTTTTTCGAAAACAAAGTGTGTTTTTCAGTTGTTTTGGCTGTTGTATGAAATAAGACAGAAATGTAACCATTTTAACGTGATAACACGAATATGCATGTTATTAAATAAAAAAACTTAAAACACGCTTTTAAAGCTAATAAAACTAAAAAGTAAAAAAATATTCCTAATATAGGAATAAAATTAGTGACGAGAAAATTAATGTCACTGTTCTAAAAGCGTAGGGTGCTCAATATCAATCGTCATAATTTTTCATTAGTTTCATTCCGAAATGCACAGTTAGTTTAAAAATGTCATACAAACATACAGGTGAAACTAATATAAAGTAATATGCATAGAGTGCATGAAAGGAGCCTCCCAAGCGGCGACTATGTCTGATCAAGTACGAACATGTACTGCCCGGCGCACCCTGGACATTGCGACTAATCCTTTCACCACGATGGTTGATCACTCAAGATCAGCTATCCACCCGACGAAGAAAAAGATTAAAAAATAGCGTTTCACTGGCCCGTTGGAACAGACCTCAGTGTATCCGACTGTTGCTCTGACGATCGTGGGTTCGATTCCCATCCTACGTATTTGTTCTACGTGTGGGTGTAAAAAAATCTATAGTAGTATATATTTATATGCGTATGTGTAGTTTATCAGCCGTATGATATCCATAACACAATCGCTCTTGATGCTTAGATTAGGATCAAATGGCCGTGTATGGAGATATCCCGAGATATTATGTACATATATATTATTATATTATTATTACTACACAGATGTTAGCTATTTATTGTACGTTATGATATAAATTATTCTCTAGTCAGAGATACATTGATATTACATTTATATAGCCATGTATTTCGTTCAGCTGGATAATTTATTCGCACGGGTAATAAGATTATCAAATTAAGCGTTCCGTAACATGGTTATAATTCCTTTTTAAGAGGACGTGCCGTGTCGCGTGTGATGTGTAATTTGTTATTTATGATCAATTCCTTCTACCGGTGTATTTCGACTTAAATACGTTATAGGCAGATTCTAAACAGAGACCATGTTCTCAGTAGTGGCAATCAATGTATATGAACGAAGGCTTACGACGCGACAGTGAGTTTTAATTAGGTTGAATGCATATAATCATTGCTCCCGTGTTTTTGCTAATTACGTAATCAAAAAAGATTGAAACGTATAAAATTTTCATTTTGTGTTTGGAATGATTCACCTAACGTAGTGTAAATTCTCAGTTCATTATTTATAAAAGGAATTATAATAATCATATTTTTAACATACGTACGTAACCTTTGTGATGTGAACATTATTACCGTTTTAAAATGCGAAGATAAAATATATGTACAAGATAATTATAGCAAAAGGCAAAACACCCTTGTATTTAAAATTTTGCCTGTATGTTTATAAAACTAAACATAACCTATAATAAAGCTTTACGTTTAAAAGTTCTCCTTTTCTCGTAAGACCCGTGAAGTCCGTCAACCTGAACTTGGCTAGTGTAATAGACTATTATGTTGATTGTCTGTATTCTGGAAGGTGTTATTTGCCCAACAGTGAATGTATTGACGATATGATTGTCGTAACAAAGAAATTTATTAAACGCCACCTGTAGTAACTTGTAAAATCCCTGTCAATCATCTCCTTATTTTACTAAATGAACGCTTGTATTGTTAATAGGATTGTATTGTTAATAGAGTTTTTTAAGCGCAGATTGCTTTCGTGTCAAAGTAAAACGGAAGCGGATTCAGTACTTAGCACTAAATCTTTCGAAACCCTTAAACGGATAATTTGTTTGTGTGCTCTTTGAAGTCCAACGCCTAAATCCCAGTCGGGAAAGAGGAAGAGATTTTTATTTTATGCAAAGTCGATGGAAAAAGGTTTGCTACGAAAGTTTGTGAAAGATTCAATTAAGGTATTTTTTACTTATCTGAATGTCAATTTGCCCGTCATTCTCTCTGCGGGAGATAGAAATCTAATTTTCTCTATAAAGTCCAAATCTCTATTACCTCCATTAGAATGAATCATTACTTCTAGAAAGTTATTCAGACAACATAAAAAAGTTTTTTACTATTATTATTCAGATGTGGTCTTGATCCACGTGTTGTTATTTTTTTAGGCACTGAATCATAGGAAGACCTGGAAAATGTTGTATAACTTGAAACACATCTGGAACACCTGCACCGAACGTGGATTAGGTAGTACAATTATGGTAATAGTATGCAGAAAGTTCCTCACCTGTCTGTACTTCCTGCTTAATAACTTGTTTTAAGCAAAATTTATGTTCCCTACAAAGAACTAAAATTTCATTGAGTTCCAGGAAAAATAACCAGTTCAGAGATTATAGTTTCCATCCGCACAACGTTTCAATCCTGTAGGCTTTTTACGTATTTTTCATTTTTATTACACTGAAAAATATACGTATAATTTCAATGTAGTCGTTATTCACATAGTCTAAAAGCGTTTTATTGCAAATTCGTAACAAATATCGGGCAGCACGCCGAAAGTAGGGGCGGCCGCAACGCCATCCTAATTAAAAATTTACATTTTGAAAGGATGTTTTAATTCATTATTAAAATTTCGCGGTTGGAGTCGCTTGAGCTCGAATTATTCACATAATTCACGGCGAATAACGTATTATCGCAGTGTTGGATAACTGGGCGACTCCCATTGTTAGGTAGATTAGATTTCTTTAGAAATTACGTAGAATACTATTGGATTTGATGGCGTTTATGAATTTTAAAACTTTTGATTCTGTGTATTTTGTGGTCGGTGTAACAAGTTTTAATCGCTTGTAACTCTGACGTTGTTCTGGATTAAAACGGCTTTGAATATTTAGCAACGCTGGACACAGTAGCTTATTCAATACATTGGAGATGCCTAAAAAATCTATCATTAAATCGTCAAGAGAGGTTGTAAACTGAGGAACTTTAAGGTATGCAAGGTTACACAATGGT
>DWDV01002084.1:0-12111 GCA_018245615.1 Mimoniades ocyalus
CATCAACTAACCCTAATTTACTCGTAACGAATATTTTCAGACGGATTGCTATCATCATTTTTTTTGTCTCATTTTTAATTTTTCTAAATGATTTTATGGGTTCGCGCTACACTACTGACTTCTAAAAAACATGTTTTCGGTATCTTAGAGCTATTATTTAACTACAGTCAGAAAATCAGACGGATTGCTATGATGCAGTTCGGTAAAATTTGTTGACATTTTTGAAAATTCAGTTCGGTCAAACGCTACGCGAAAAATGTCTGAAATTGGTATTTTTGAGTTCGAAATAATCAAATCTATCAATTGGATGCGGCTGTGGCTGTATTGCTATGAGACAAAAATTTTGGTCGTGGGCTCTCTATTAGTTTTTACGTCAATCCTAATTTTCGTTACTACTAATGCCATCTAAGGAGCAAGATATAAATTATTATTTCAATTACTGTTTACGAGATTGCGCTATTCGCCAATATTATAAAAAGTATTAATTCTTTAATCCATCGATCGACTTTTATGTGAATAAAATGGTTCTACCTTTTTACAGAAATAACAAAAAGACGCGCATATCTCATGCGAAGAACGGCCTATAGACATCCCATCTCGGATAGTACAGATCTAGAACAGTTATAAGTCAGAGTTGCATCTTCTGAGAATATCCTGTTTCAGTTTATTTATTTTGCGCACTTAAACCCGAAGGTAACAAAGCAAGCACTGCTGTTTAGCGGCAAAGTACAGCTATGGTACTTTAGCAGTTAATACGTAGAAATACCCTAGCACTAATGTCTAAAAACGGCCATTTCAAATTTCAACGACACGCTGGTTTCTGCAAATTGCAATATAATCATAGGTACTCCAACAGGAGACGGGATAAATGAAACAACAGGTCTCGCTACAAATCTAATGTCACAAGTAATAAATTTGACAATCAATGTTTTGTACCTTTGCATAAATAACATATCCGTCCACCCGACAATCATTCATACACGCCAACGATGATACATACTTGCTACATGAGCAGGTCAGCGCATTCCTAATATCCCTTGGCTTTAAACAACACTCATATACATGCATTTTATAAGGTTACGAACATATCCAATCATAAAAATACACAGATTACATATTTTGTTTAAACAGTTTCAAAATGTTAAATTTTTTTTACTTCCCCACAAGTTGCAGTCGACAAATGCGGTATTCAACAACAATACAATGAAATGTTAACACTACCTATATCCACAGAAGCATATTAATTGGATTAATGTTAAAACATTTAGTACTTATATATTTATAATTAGATACATAATAACGTTTACTTCATCATTATACGTTTAATATCATAATCACCGAACTCAGCGTCGCCAAGGGTTGACTGGCAGAGAATGCCACGCCTTTTGAACAACCTACCTTGATGTTAGGTGTAGCTATGAAGTATATAATATAAATGAATACATTAAGATGTTGACGTTTTACAGATATGCATAGGTACATAGATATACAAATACAGTTTAAATACAAACACGTTATTATTATAATTATGTCCACATGCCAAGTCCCTTACGGGGTAGGCAGAGAACAACGAGAATGTATGTACAAACCGCTATTGGCTTCTGGTAAATCGTTCAAAAAACACTTATTACCGGGTGGTGACGTAGACATACTCGTAGCATCGGCGGCGCACGCGGTGGCGGTCTCATGTTTTGGTATCATTCCGGGCCATTTCGCATAAAGTATTTACACATACATAAATTTAACAAACTTGTGCCGTACTCTTCTAATATTTGCAAACGAAATTATCATACTGATTACACATATAAACATAACGTCTTCACAGCAAACATACAAAGAAGCAGTATGCTATTATATTAGCTTCCATTGAAAATATTAGATAACAGTATACATATATCAATCAATTGAAAAGATTATTTATCAATAAATGTCTATATAAGTAGAATTAATGAACAATGTGACAATAAGAAAAATTCACAGCAACACGCACATTTCTTACGACGAATAATCTTTATCATAATCACATGAACTGGTATCGTTCTTACTGTAACTACAAAACACAAGGGGCTCCGCGGACACCCACAAGGCCGCAGATGGCCGCCATATTGAAGTGGAATTGTCTGATATAAACCTCACTGGAATATCAGTACACTTAAAAGAAACAACCAAAATCACGCTTGTCATCCCCGTAGAGGTAGGCAGAGGAGTGTAGTACACTCCCACGTTTCACCAGTCATAAATGTGACATACTTCTGTGACATACAAGTACATATACATATAAGTATGTACATAAATGTAATATCCAGGTGCAAACTTAATTTTTTCTACACCGGTGGTATAATTTTAATAAGTTTAAAACGATGGCAAAAAGAATGGATCCCCAAAAATACGGCAAATACAATAGACAACAATTATGTTTTTTCTTTTTCATAAATACAGAAAGAGTATTAACTTTCCGCCAATGATAATTATTTAAAACTCGTGCCGTTAAACTCTTACCTATTTATTTACAGAAATATATGTCAAAATTCACTGACTGTTTTCATTATATTTGTACGCGATCTGTGAAGGTGGGGATCCCTCCTACTTTATAATATGTCCAACTGTATTACATATAAGCAAAAGTTCACATGCAGTATTATATCATCTTCCTGTATTTTTAAGTGCCAGGTCTGCACTGCAGTTCTAATAGCAGACCGGTGTATATGGGTGTTGTGATAAACAATTTAAGTGAATGAAAAAAAATATAATGACTTCTATCTTGAAATCGACTTTACATTGAACGAGAAAGAAAACACTAGAAGAAGTGCGCAAAATAAGATTCCAAGCAATAACTAGATTATAATATCGGTGAATAAATCACATCATAGAATACGCAATATTAACAACCACGTATATTACAACCTGGAATACTTTTACGTTTCATGCAAAAGTACTTATATTGATCTTATAAAATCATTACTCCCTAAACCTAACTACTTATTATGATAGAACAATCAGTCACACCTCAAGTAACAATTACGCCATGCAAAACAAAACAAAAAAAAAAACAATCATAAAATGCACCTCACGAAAACCACTTTGTGTTTTTCTAGAACATTCTAATGAGAAATATCATGTACACACTATCGATGTAAAGAATTATATCTAATACCTTTAAACGAGAGTTCTTGTATATATCAACGATCTCGGAAACGGCTCCACCGATTTTCTTGAAATTTTGTATTCAGGGGGGTTTCGGGGACGATAAATCAATCTAGCTAGGTTTTATTTTCAGAAAATGTCGTTTTACCAACACAGCTATACTAAAGTTATTACATTACAACATTGTTTGACTCTTCCTGCCATCTATTGGCGAGTGAAGTACTTGTTACTTGTTCCTAATTAAAAACTTAAACTAATTGCACTCGTGACTTTTTATTTCAAATAATCGGTATTTTTGTTTTATTATTATTATGTCGGTATGATCGAAATATATTATTCATATTTCATCAGTAAGTAATTTGCATAGTTATAAGTAAATATAATTCTAACACATCAGTAAGTAATTTGCATAGTTATAAGTAAATATAATACTAAAAAAACACCGAGCAAAGCTCGGTCATCCAGGTACAAGAGAAGATTATATCAGTAATCTAGCACATTTTAATGACTACATAGACTTATATGAAATTGAATATAGGAATAGTTTAGGAATAGGGACATAGGTATGTTCTGTTCCTCCGTCTTTTGCTTTGTTTTACAAAAACAGGCAGAGTGACTGCCTCGTTAGTCATGTTGACTACAAGCGCGACGGCCGATTGAGAGGTCATGGGTTCACAAATCCCTTGTTGGGCACTATTGGATTTTTCTAGTAGTAGTTTGGAGTCTGGAGTGGAATTATACTACACTCCTCTGCCTACCTCTTTGAGGATTACAGCCGTGATGTTACGTAAAAAGTAGATTCTATGTTCCTGCAAATTAAGGTCTTAGAAGAGGAGTTCTTAAAAAAATATTCATGTAATAATTAACACATAATATTAATGACAAAATATGTCTTCTTTAAGTATATCTAATTATGCGAGCGCGTAAAGTCTAGTAATATATAAAACCATGCATAGATATAGATAGCCTACTCGTAATAAAATTATGAAACGCATAAATCAGCCATGGATGGCGTTTTATCAATATGAATATGCTGGATCACCTAGAGGGCGCTGTAAACTTCTCAATACTTTAACAACAATTATAATAGAAGATTTATTGATTCGGTGCCCTCTGTCTACTCCTTAAGGGACCCGACGTGAAGATATAAATATATGTATTGTCTTAAAATAATTTTACAGTACTGTTTACATATAATAAATGCTTTCTTTAAGACAATTTCCTAGTTAAGTAAGGGCATTAAATAGAAAAATAAGATTTTTAATCGGTATTATTTTTGATTTTTTTAATCCAGTGAAATACAACGTATCGGACGTATTTTGATCCTTTAATATCACTTAAAAATATATGTATGTACGGTATTTCTCCTTTAATACTGAAGTTGATAAGGTAATTAATAAAAAAAACGCACAATGAACTAGGGATCATTCTTAATTCACCACGATGTTTATATCAAGAATGTAATAATATAGCATGAGTAGTGATGCATATCAATGTATGAGTGCATGACCGAAGGGCACATTTTTGTTAATGCGTTTGTGGTAGGAACCACCCCCGAAACTTAGCGGCTTCGGTCACTGACCTTTAGGGTGCAAGCCATCATCAGTGCATTAGGGTGGGTTGCGTATTTAAAATAATTTATATGCAGTTCTGAAATTAATGTTTTGAAGATTTTTCGCATCATTTATAACTAATATCTATAAATTTATAACTACAATTATCAGACATATCTTTGTTTTGTAGGGACTAATTATGGCAGTTTCCTACTATAACAACAGCAAATTTTGCTGTAATTTCTTGACAAAAGCGCATTTTGTAATATATTATTGTATTGTAGTTATATTGTATTGTAGTTATATTGTATTGTAGTTATACTGGTATATTGGTATCGTGGATACTATTGGTATTGCGGATATATTGGAAATAAATGTCACTGAGATCACTTTGCAAATATTAATTTGATTTATCAATTACTGTTTCATTTGAACAGAACGAACGCGAACTGGATGTCGTGTAACTCAAATATTGGACTCCATGAAAAATCAAAGATACTTATTGGAACCCGATTCTATTGATATTGTAAACCCTACATCTAGTATAGATATGCTATTCATATCTATACCTAGAATCTAAATAATTTAATTAGGAAGCAATTACGAACATATATAAGAAGGCAAAAATTAAAGTAATCATAGTAACTGATTAACATTTTATTAAAACCGCACAACAAATGTTTATCCTGTACAGAAAAAGCAACACATCATAGCCCTACAGCCTTCCATACAAAGTATACAGGGACTCCACACAGCGGCGGCCAACAGGAATAACGCTATATCTGTGAACTGCTTCCAAATATTAAGCATAGTTATAAAATGAGGGTAAAACCATGGCCATTTGTAATAAATGCTTAAATAAGGCCTTTTTCTTAACGAAGCCATGTAAAGACTACAGTTGAAATCTAGGGGTTCACGTCGACGTCTGACAGGCTTTCGCTTAAACTTTCGAGTTTTTGCGTTCTTATCCGCTATGTGCAACAAAAAATGTGTAAAAGGATTTTCTTCAAGTTTTTCCTTCATATTTTGAACCCTTCTACTGAACAAACATCTCATCTTGAGACGTCTTGCCGTTGAAGCAGCATCGCTTTCCATGTATTTCCTCTCCAATTGCTTCAATACCCATTCTGGATCGGTTTTTTTTAATTTCATACTTTCAACAGCCACTTCAGGGTCATACAGAGTTTTTGCTGTGGTTCGCAGTGCTCCTGTTAACGTCGTAACACCTAATTTTGCTATGTCTATCACCGAATCTGCAGCAAGAAGAATGTCGCTAGCATTTTTGTATTTTTTGACTTTTCTCTCTAATTCTTTATTACGTTTTATACGTTTTAGTCGTCGTATTTTCTCTTTTTTCTCTTCGATATTTAATCGCCTCTCCAATTCTTTCCTTTTCTTTTTCTTAATGATTCTTTGTTTCATGGTTTCCTCACATTTACAAACTAATTCTTGTGCCTCTTTCATTTTCTCTCTCTCTTTACGGCAAACAGAACTACCGCATACACAACGTTTTCCGCGTTGTACTCGTAATATTAATTGAGGTTTCTTTGCTTGCTTCTTGGCTTCTTTAGCGCATTTTTTGCTTCCACATACACAGGGATGAACGATAGGTTTCTTAGGTATAGTATTTTTAGATGGAAATAATTTTCCGAGTGGACCTGCAACATCCGCCGTACCTTTTGCTGGAACTGATATTTTAGCTCCCGGCACTTGACGTTTTTTGATACATTTACAACATATGCATGAATCATCGTGACTTTTTTTCATTTTTCTAGACTGCGTATCATCTTTTCCATTATGACTTTTCAGCTGGTCGACAGTATGTTTAACTTGATTTTTATTTACAATAGCATAATTTACGGAATCAACTTGCATTTCCAATAACGGTTTAGAACAACATTTCTTCTTTTTCATGGGAAACTTCTGACTAAGAGTATCGTCTGCTTTTAATTTATTTCCTAATGAAGTTCTCTTTTTATTAATATCTACATAATCTTTACTACATGGACATATGGTAATATCGCCTTTGTATTTCGATGATACATTCGACCGTCTATCTCCAGCTCCTTTACTTATTTCATCTACATCTATTTTTCTTTTACAGCATTCACAATATTGACAATCGTTTGCAGACTCCGAGTAAGTAACCGGCTTATTATTATTTTTTATTAAGCAATTTGTAAATAAACCCAAAACACCTCGTTTTTCCTGACCACTTTTTCTGTTATATGTTTGAAGTGGGCAATTATTTTCGGAACAAGAATAACAGAGTGCTCGTGTGTTGGGATTATGATGGGGTATTTTATTATAATTTGCTTTTGCAATACCCATATCTGAACTCTTGATATTATCGGCGAATGTAACTCTCGTTTTTTGATGCTTCGTATTAGGTTTCTTCCTTTCTTCACTTTTTGATTGCCTATCTTGTCCTATCTTGTTTTTCCATTCATTTTTAAAATACTCGTTTTCTGTACTTTGAGTCTTTACTATGTTATTTATTGGATCTCCTCTTTGGAATCTATAATTTATTTTCTTTGACTTATCAATATATTTGGAATCAAGAATGGAACGATTTTTGTCATCTATTGTTTTCTTTAAGTTCATTCCTTTTGACTTTTTTGGTACAACCGTGAATTTCACATTGAATGGATGTTCATTACCTATACCGCCCTGTTTACCAAATATTTTTGGACTTTGGATATTTTCAGCCGGTTTGAAAAGTAACTTAGCACACCGACATAAAAAAGAATTACTGAGACCGCATTTCTGATTTTTATTCGGTATGGACTTGTTACTCTTCTTAGCAGTTAATCTTTTACCCTTATCTGATATTGATATATTTTGTGGCTTATCGTCACGTTTGCGTATTTTCTCAAATTTGTGTTTATCTGATATTATTGTCTTACTTTCCTTTCTATGGAATTTACTGGGAGTATAAGGTAAAATAGTATCCATATCCTTTTTGGTTCCTTTTCCTAGAAAGTTTTTTTTTGTATAGTCCGGACAAGTACTTGGGTTACATGGTGGAGATATCACCTCTTTATTTTGTAGATATTTTTTATTGGTCTTCGTCGAAACATTTCTATATTCGGTAAATAATTTTGAATCTGTGGAAGTAGATCTACGAACTTTGTTTACATTACGCAACCGTTGAGTTTTCATTAATTTCTTATTATATGGTTCTATTGCGACTCTTCCAACTGTTATTACTTGCGGATACTTTACATTAGTTCCAGGATGAAGAACATTTTGGGGCGGTACTCTTTGTGCCAATGATTTTTGCAGTTGTAATGTACAAAAACATCTCTTTAACATGTTACCTGCATCCGAAGCTTGGTCCTTCATTTTAGTACCATCAACTTGTAAATAATGATGTCGTAATTTTCCTGTTTTAGCTGGAACAGTTTTACTCAAATAAGATTTTGAATCGTCTTCCTTATATCTTGCTTTAACAATTTTTTGTTTACAAATAATAGCAGGTTGTGATTTTTGTTTAAAAAACTCTATGTTAAAATTGAAATTAGAGCCTATTCTGACAGCACGTTTGTCATGTTTATTCTTATATTGAGAGGTAGGAAGAGACTGTGGTTCGGAATGGAGAGGAGATGTGTATTTCCGTTTTTTTACAGGTTTAGCTTGAGCTTTACGTCCTCTTAATTTCAAAGTGCGACTCCCTACAGATGCTACCGACCTTTTCTCTGCTCGTGTGCCTACAGATTGAGAATTACGTACAATTCCTCTTCTATTAATTTTGTCTAAACAGTCATAAGGATCACATTCACCAGGAATACACATATATGGCGGACATTCATAGAGGTCTAATTCATTCTGTATCATGTATTTATTTTCAGTTGCTGTCATTTTATCTTCAGTAATTTTAGGGGGTTGTAAGGATTCAAGCTTAGGTTTAAAATTATTTTGTTGTTTTAAAAGATTTAACGTACAGAAACACCTCTTTGGCACTGTATTAGAAACTGAGTTAACAAATTGTCTTTTAACAAATTGACTTTGGGAGCCTTGACTGCGCAGAGATGTTCTTAGATCACCGGAACCTTTAAATTTTGTCTGCAGCTTTCTTGGTGTCCTTCTAATATTGGCCACTTTTTCAAGTTTAATTTTTTTATATTCTTTAGCTTCACCATGTGTTGATGCACGATCTTTGTAGAATTCTATATTAAAGCTGAAATTCGAACCTATACGAACGGCTTGTTTTTTACGGTTATGAAATGGATCAGATGAGAATTGTGTTGCTTCTCTACCTTGTTGTCTTCGTTTAGGAAATGAAGTTGTCTGTGAACGAACCCTTCTTTTATAAGGACATTGAACTTCGGTGCACACTGCCACCGGACTTTTTATTGAGTCCGTAGCAGTATCTTTTAAGTGACGTTTATTATCGGTTCCAAAATGGCGAACCCGAGTTTTTTTCATTTTCTCCCAGCATTCGTAGGGATCACACTCTCCTGGTATACAAGTGTATGGTTCACATTCATAAGGTGCTAATATTCTTACAGGTTTAATTTTATTTTGTTTAGCCCTTGAATTGTAAGTAGATGTCGCCTTAACTTCGTAGTTTAATGTAGGTGGCGAAAATTGATTACGCAGTTTTCCAGCTTTGTTTAATTTTAAGGCACACATACAGCTCTTTAAAAATTTACCTACAAATGAGTGTTTTGATTTCGGTTTACCTAATTGGGTTTTTATTAACGGATTATCAACTTTCCTATGTTCGTTATTTTTAAGCTGTAAAGTACAGAAACAGCGTTTTAAGTCTGACGTATCAGTAGCTGACGACCGTCCTTTAATATTAGCTACCTGTGAATACGCAACATGCTCAACGTGTGATTGTTGAGGTTTCTTGTGATATTTCTTTGAAGATTTTCCCGCACTAAACTGTTCAGGAAACATATTTGTAACTTGTTTCGGCGCCGCACTTCCATTATCTTTAAAAAACTCTATATTGAAACTAAAGTTCGATCCAATTCTCACCGCTTGTCGGGCATGATCTGCTGTATCCAATAGCTGAGATTTTTCCATATAGCTTGTTTTCTGTATCGCCTTATTAGGTCGAGCTCGAGTAAATCCTGCTTGTAAATTTTCATCTTTTCTTATTCTTGCAGAAACACTACCTACGGATCTTCTTTTAGGTAATTTCGTAACAATACCAAAATCATTTGTTTGATTTCTTCTTCTCCTAATTCGTTCTAAGCATTCTACGGGATCACATTCGCCAGGGACACATGTAAAAGGTTCACATTCATATGGAGCTAGTGCTTTAAAGTGTAGATCTTCGTGTACTAGTGGACTCCTCAACTGCGTTCCAACTGTTCTATTAGTAATTATGGTTTTTGTGTCCTCTTTATTAACCACTTTTTCTTTATGAATTCGCTGATTTAAAAGCTTTAACGTACAAAAACAACGTTTTATGGGACTAACACCAAATGTCTTCACTTTTTTATGCTTAACCTGTGCGTTATTGTTACGTACTAAAGATACACTTTCGGTTCCAGCATGTTTCCTATGCTTCATTTTGTACGGAATGTTTCTTGTTGTTTCATGTTTTATTTCTCTCACTCTTTCTGATATTCCTTTGGATGTTTCTTTAATGTTGCCTACATTATCTTTATAAAATTCCACGTTGAAACTGAAATTAGAGCCAATTCTGACAAGATGCTTGTCTGTACTATTACTAGACGTCTTATCCGTCGGTATTTCCTTTAGATGTTGTTTATGTGTCCGATGTTTTATGATTCGCGATTGAGTTCCTTCATGTTTTGATAGTTTTCTATATCCAGAATTGCTAGACACCGAATACATATTTACCGGTTCAGAACCAGATGCTCTTGAATGTTGTTTAAATAATCTTTGCTGTATAATTTTATCACACAAATAGGGATTACACTGACCGGGGATACATATACCAGGCTCACATTCATATGCTTCCAACGGTATTGGTCTTTGTGTGTGTTCGGTGACTGTATATTTATCGGAAGTTGGAACTTCAGGATAAAAATCTTTTGGTACTCTAGGAAGAATATAATTTGTTCCTTTATTTTGCAAATGCCTAAATTGTAATGTATTTTGTTGATCTAGAACTTTAATACCGTGTAGCTTCGCTGTACAAAAACATCGTCTAAGAAAAGATGTCGTCATGGTAGGTTTTTCAATAGTAGGTCTTACAACTTGCGTATTTCCATGATTAACGCTCACACTACTTTGAGAAAAGCTATCTTTTAAAACTTCTCTGTGTTTTTTTTGCCTTGTCAAACCATCTGATCTCTTCGTTTTTTTATTTCTTTTAAATATATTTTTTATTTCTGGTACACGTGGTATATCTTTAAAAAATTCAACGTTAAAACTAAAGTTGGATTGAATACGAACTGTTTGCCGTGAGCTTGGTGCCGAAATAGGTGGATCGACAATACGCTTCAAATCCTTGTTCCTTTTCATAGTTTTATTATTCACTTTTTTCAGTTTAACACCTACTGCACGAGTTTTATGTCTTCGTTTAAAATGACTTCCTTCACTGGTCATACTAGAAACAGACTTCGCTCGAAACCCTGCAGCATTCATACCAAAATTCTTACGCTTTTTAATTAATTCCAAGCATTTGTAAGGATTGCACTCGCCCGGTATACATATACCAGGTTCACATTCATAAGATTTAAGGTTTCGCATATCCAATCTATGTGTGTCTTGGTATTCGGTATTCATAGTTCCAACTTTCATGCTCCTCGACATAGTAGTCGTTGGCCTCGTCATAGGTAAATCGTGCAATTTCTTATATTCTTTATTCATTCTACCCCTTTTTTGCAATTTCAACGTGCAGAAACATCTTTTCATCATAGGGTCATAATTATAACTATGCACTAACGTTGCAGTTGACTGCATCTGACGACCTTTACCGAGGTTAACCGTTCCTTGAGATCTTTCGCTCATCACTTTATTACGTTTTCGTTTAATAGGCCCTTTATTATATGTATTTGGTACATACTGATTGTATTCCTTTTTGGATAAATTCCTTTTGGAAAGTTCTATATCAAAGCTAAAAGTTGACCCTATACGAACAGCCTGTTTATGATTTATTTCACGCACCATTTTACTTGGTTTGTATTTTTTCGCTTTTAACACCTGACCTCGATTCTGAAAGTCTGTTTTGTGTTGCGTGCCTTTGGAGCCGGATTCTGTATAAGTAGCATAGCTAGAAATTGATTTATTTGTAGTTTCAGTACTCGATCCTTTGTGTACGTTTTTCATTAATCTTTTCATTATTAACTTTTGACACTCATAAGGGTCACACTTGTTTGGGATGCATATACCTGGTTCACATTCATAGGGTTTCAAATGATGATTCATGTCTTTCATTCTGTTGCCATTTGCACGTAAAATCTGTACGTTCATTATACAATAACATCTT
>DWDV01002085.1:0-12108 GCA_018245615.1 Mimoniades ocyalus
TATCTCGCCGTTTGGTTATTGAGCGCGGAGAATCGGTCGCGGTTTTCCTTTCACTTCGACCGACCGAGGCGAGAATTGAAGAACATACCGCAGTACGACAGGGCGTTACCATCGGGTCGCGACCCGCGACATCGCTCTTTAGGAAATGATAAAACACGGAGGTAGACGGACATTAATCGTAACACATTCGATATTTAAATAATACAAAGAAAACAACTGCAACAATCTATTGACCCAGTAATGGGGTCTTTGTTACGATTGGCCGTCCAGATAAAATATCAATGACTGCTTCTTACTTATATCGAGCGGTTGCACAAACTTTTTTATTATTACCGCAATAACTTAACGTTACTTTGCTTTGCTTGTTCATGTTTCGTTGCCGCCGCGACCATTTCTATCGGATCTCGCAAGTCGACAACCGCCGCTTCGCCCGTATACCTACAACATTCCGATTCGAAAAGAAAAAAAAATGTATAAAAAATACATTCAGTGCATATACAATTATCTCGTTCATAAAATAGATAAAGAAAGAAAAGCGGAGCATTATGTATTAATCAAAGCCTTGAGGATCTGACCAAGATATACGGCAGCGTAACACCGATATCGACTTGCTGATGAACGCTCAGTACGAAGACGGCAATGAGTGTTAGTGGTCAATTGCTTGCCCTGTATTGCGTTGTCAATCTGAACATAATGATGATGAGACTTCGCCGGGTTCATAAAGAAAGTTGTACAGCTATGTGAGCGGGAGGAAGGCGCCGCGGGTCAACGACATGACGTTATAAGAACACTGTTACTTTCAAAGGTCGAACGGCACACAGGGCGACCGACAAGCTTTGGCCGAATGCGTATGAAACCGTATCTGCGCAAACTCCTTGCGTAAATTCTAAATCCGAATATGAATGCTGACACGTGTAAGTCAACCCGCAAATGCACTCGTCGAAATCTGTAAAATTTGATTCTAAAATACTGTGCAGTGCAGTAACCATAAATGTCAAGCACAAATACACTCGCCGAAGGCTGTACCATTTGAATCCAAATAACAGTGCTGACACATATGTCAAGCACAAATATACTCGTCGAATACTGTAAAATTTGAAACCGAATATCAGTGCTGTCATATGTAAAACACGAATACAATCTTCGAAGGCTATAAAATTTGAATCCAAATATCAGTGTTGACATATGTCAAGGACGAATACACTCGTCAAAGTCTGTATAATTTGAATTCGAAAATCAGTGCTGACATATTGTCTAGCACATAAACTCGTCGAAGGCTATGGGAAACGCGAATAAAGAACACCAGACAGTTGCCAGTTAAACGCGGAAGGAAGTTAATCGTTAAAATGCGCTTACACAAAAACATAACTGGATTTGTTGAGCAATTAAAGACCGTCCAACTTAGGTAATCGACATATTGAGCGCTGTGTGTAATTCTTCTTAGTCGAATATGAACTAAAAAGCTATCGAGCGAAAATATACAAGCACTGAATACTCCTTTTGAAGAAATTTCTAGACGTATATAAAAATAAAATATATTGACATATATAAAAGATAAAATCTGTATTAAAAATAATAAAAAAAGAAGTGTCGTATTCAATTGTAAAATATTTCAAGCGGTTCGACTTACTCTTAAACAAAATTTCACTAATCCAGAAATATTAAAATATTCATCAATAGTCCGATGAAAATGTTAATTGACTATAAACGGTAATATTTTCTACTTAAAATAGATAGCTTAAAAGATCCATTGATATCATTTCGTCGATCGATATTAACGAATTTAAATGTAATAATATTCAGCATTATCATATTATTCAACTTTGATACACTAACGAACATATAAAACGCGGCCAATAAGAGCAGAAGAAATTCTAACTCAGACATTATGCATATAAGATATTACCAATATGCAAAGACGATTCTAAGCGATATAAAATTATCCTTCGTTAAAAAGTAGTTCGTATTCATTTTCAATCAAATGATTATTATTATCTAAGCTACATTCTACCGGCGTCTAAAGTCTAAATACACCTCGTACAGCGATGTCCAGTTCTACTCTCAACGCGGTCGCTTACAAACTTTCGGCACGAACATAATGCAATAGGGTGTTACGTAATTCATTATGAGAAGAAAACCAGTGAACACGGCACTGGTACGCGACGCGGCCGGTGTCTCGTCGTAAGGACATGTTGATGTTGACACAAGTGATAGAAACCGGCTATAATAGTTAAGCTTTAAGGGTTGTCATTTAAACTGCTCGACATTTTAAAATTCTTGATATGAGCAGTAGTGAAAACTGAAATTATTTAAACAGAGCTAATTTTTGAAATAATCCCTGTGGATAGTAATAAGATTGAATCCTCGATCACTTTTTAAGTGTATAATCAAAAAGATAATATACTAAATATAAAAGAGATTAGAAAAATAAAACACCAATCACTTCAGAGTCAAAAAGTATACATGACCCTGCAGAAATAAAAGCTGCAGTAGGATTTTCAGCACTTGGCATAATTAAAGCAACGGTAAAACCACAGAACTGACTACAGCCTATGGCGCTACTGTGACTACTCTAGGTGGTGATAATGCCAAATAAAGTTGTACTCACAGCTCCTCTCGTTGCCGTTGTGACAACACCATTTTCATCGTGGTCGGGTGGTGCTCGCTGCGGGCCCGGTACGTTGTTCGCTGCACTGGAGTCTTTCTCGTTCACGCGGGCGACGGCGGAAGCGCCGTTGCCATTATCACACCTGCATCCATTGGAACACATCAGTTTGTGTCTTTTTTCATACAAATAATTGAAATGAATTATAACGTAACAATGGTAACATCACGCCCGTAATCCCTGAAGAAGTAGGCAGAGGAGTATAGTACACTCCCAAGTTTCACCAGTTACATTTATGTCACACTATTGAATAGGTGGTGCGTTTATTATCATACACCGGGCACATATTCAAACTCTGAGCCACAACTAGAAAATCTAACAGTAAGTTAGAAAAATCCAAATGAGTCTGACCCGGGATTTGAACCCAGGACCTTCCAGTAGTGTATGCAACTAACATGACTAACAAGACAGAACCAACTAATCATACAAACAAACAATACACCATTGTAGTCACATTATAACATTATCATATCTGCATTTTCCCCAGGTGTTTCCCCAGGGGTAAACAGAAGAGTGAAGTACCTGCACAAACTTATTAGTCGTTAGCCTATTGATACAAAAAAAACTTCACCTGTAACATACACCCTACATATCATCAAGGAGAAATTCTAGAGGGGCATGTTCTCCAATGCAAGAAGTTAGGAGACAAGTATTAAGTTTTGAATTTATATTAGTGCAATGTTATTTGGATTTGCTGATTGTACAAAAAAGCATTTACATACAAACATGGAAATATTTTTTCTTGGTGTTATAAGAATAACTAAATTAAGTGTTATAAGATTAATTAAATTTAAGATTGGATATAAAATTAAATTCGAGATAACTTAATACAATTGTTTGTCTATACATCAGCACATGAACATTGATTGATATGATACATATGACCACCCTTTTTATACATCTAACATATGTATGACAGCAAGGAATGAAATAACATTTAAAAGTCCATTACTGCACACAAGAACTAACTGTGCTGTTGCTGTTAAGGCAGATAAAACAAAGTGAATGTACACAGATGACTTCCTTATTGAAGAATATAAAATGAATGCATTTACTTCATATTGTTGGTTGTATGAACTTAATTCCCTTCATTAATCATCCCTTTTACAGGAGGTTATTAAAAAAAAGCTACTAAAAATTAAAAACCCTTTAAAGAAATTGATATGTAACATTGATTCATCGATACAATGACATTACTAACATAACATCCCATCTGTATTTTACTATAAGGGTCAGCAGAGGAGTGTAGTACACTCCCACAATTCATTAGTCATGCTATATGTAGCACCATGGAGGATGGGATAAGCCTATGGCCATTAAATATTATTTATCTGCAGTGATTTATTTATATATTACATATGTTAATAAATTTACGACATATATTTCCAGATACTTCTGTGAGCTTTCCCACTTTCCTCACACCACAATAAGGTTTGAAGATTTTTGTTACAAATAGTCCAATAGACTATTGATATCATAAATTGCATATCACTTTAAACATTACTAACACAAGGTGTTACAAAAATATGTAGCACATGGGATTTAAATTTGCTCTAAAATGTGGTTCATATTTCCAAAGTCAATTACCTGTATTGGAGTGTACCAAAAAAAAATATATCATATAACATCACACCTGTAATCCCCAAAGAGGTAGATAGAGAAGTGTAATACATTAACAGGGTTCTACAGTTATGTTACATGTTAAATATGTGTTGGGCCTGTTGTCATACACTAGGCACAGGTCCAGACTGTGCTGCTTATAGGAATTTAAAGTTAGAATACCCCGATACTACCCAACCATGGGATCAAACTTGGGACCTGTCAATCAACAGTGGTGCTTGCAAACCATTAACTAACAAAGCAACTAAAAGCAGCAAAAATTGCGTATAATAAATGTATGGCATAATGTTGTACATTTGAAAACATGGTGTTGATCATTTTAAAACCTTACAATACTTGATGTGACCTTGTGTTGGACCACAGTCTTAGATTTTTTTTTAATGTATGGGATAAAATTTGTGGTGTGTAATATACTATTTGTGTAGGAAATCATCAATTTAACATCAATTAATAATTTTCTCACATAGCTATCTAATCTTTCTCTACACAGAGCCAGTGCTATGGTGACCAGACTGCTTATACTGAATGTAGTAGTCATAATAAGACAGTCCAGTATTTTCTCATACAGCATCCAGACGACATCATGATATTTTCATAAATTTATTTGACAATACAACATGATATGCAAATAAATGTAAGATGTTCAAATTTAGTTCACAATAGGTTGAGAAACTTCTTCTTATGTTCTGTTTGCTTCTTAATTCTTTTCTATTAAAGTATACATATAATATATTAATGGACAAGATATTATTACAAAACAAACCTAAGAGTAAGGTGAAATACTTTAATTAATTTTATGTACTATAATCACTACTGGGACAGAGGATGTGTATTTTAAGAATTCATTTCATTTTAGTCTCTCATGATATTGAATTTATAAGTCTAGTTAATGCATATTAGTTTTTTTTATATAAAAATATGCAAATCAACTGAGACTGTTAATTGAATTAACACATCACAAAGTCTTCACAGACATTTTAAAAAATATTAGTGATCAATTGAATACATCAAACTAAGGATATATAGGTGGTATAATAAAGTCGTAAAACTTAAGGAACATATTTTCTTTGCCAAAAAAACACGACAGCTCTCATATTGGCTTTTAATGTCTACAAACCTATCACTTTACAATATTCTGATCTGAAATGTACTCACTATGCTTTGAATGATATGCCATATGTATTGGTGGGTCCAAATTAACTTATTATTCTTGATTATATAACTTTTAACAATGTATATATCATTAACATAAATACTTTTTGTTATATTATATATAGAATGTATATATGCTAATTTAAAGAAATGGAACTACTTCTGGCTGAATCTTTAATGAGGGTTAGGTAAGCTAATGTGATATGACTGAGCCGTAGAGTTATAATCGGTTTAGATTGCACCTGTATATGTCAACCTCCTTTAAGTACTCAAATGAATTAACCTTCTCTATGCACTAAATAATGAAAAGATAACAAAACTTTGGACTACTGCTCATTATACCTGTTCCATACCATACAATAACATAACAGAATACAGGTAATTCTTGTATAGTTCAATGAAAATTTAAATCCCATTATATGATATACAATACATTATATCAATTTTGTAATATAATTAGGATTGTGAAACAACAATAAAAACAAACTACCATTGTCAAATTAAATGGAACGATACATTATGAAAACAGAACAGTCTTTTAAATGATTACACAATATCAGAATTATTATTTGCTTGTCGCGATACTCAATAGTAATTAATTATTACATATACAGGTCTACAGAGGAATGACGTCCCTTGCTAAATGCATAAAGCACACGCGGAAATAATAAACGGCATACAAATTTCATATAAAATATGTGAATTAAACATTTTAATGAACTACAGTGATATGCGCTGTAACTTTAAAGTAATTATATTGGTCAAGATTTTGCCTGATAGATCACTTCCTGGTAGAAAAGGTGTATTTGCGCGAATGTTATTAAAATATAGCACATAATATCCATTGAACAGAAATGACTCAGAATTCAAATGTCAAATTTCATACTGTCAATTTGCCACATCAACGAAAAATGTAAATTCTCTAAAAAGCATTGCACTAAAATTATTTCAATGATAGCGCATATATTCAAGGCAAGGACTAGGTTCTAGTAAAAATAAGAGAATATTTGAACGGCCATATTGAACAGTAACATCCGAAGAATTATATGAGAAACCGTTCGCTTGCAGTAAGTATAATCCAATGTACATATTATACGCAACAAATAAAGCAACCTTTACTTACAAAACGTAAAATCACTAATAATTGCACTTTCGTTCCAAATAAATATCACACACTCGATAAACACACTTCACACAAGACCCAAGGCAGAAAACCGTTTTCGTTGCAATGGCTCAAATTCACTCAATTACAATGGCGAGTTTCGATTTTTCTTTTTCTCCTTCTATTCAACTTTAAGAACAACAGTGCCATCTATCGTCTACACTATGAAATACAATTTTCACTTTTCTTACAATATTGGCTTCAGAAAAAATAGAGATAGAATATAAAGCATATTGTGTGATGGAAAGAAACAAAAAATAATGTTACCCTATCAATAATAAATATAAATTTGAAATATAAATTTAAAAACTGGGATAATTCTTTGAACTATAATTAATTGAAAAATAATGTATACTTTATTTTACAAGTAATTTCTATTTTCAACAATCGCAACTTACTTGTAAAATAAAATTACACATTCAACTCGCTGTTGGACATGTGTTCCAACCATAATAGGATTAATGTTTTATTCTAATGCTGTATTCACACGGCGATTTTAAAATAATTATCTTGCCTGTTATGGCTAAAACGGAATAATAGTTATAATAAACGGTATTTAAACATTACTTTATAAATTTGTTTCATAGCTGGATTTAAATTAGGTGAAGTTCTGTTACAATTATGAATTTGAATATTTTATTTACAACATAATAATATTAAATGTTGCACTACATTACAGAAAGGTGTTTAATGCGTAATTATATTACCGTAATATTATTATTATTATTTATATTTTATATTCAAATATGTGTAGAAAGAATCACTTTGGAAATAACGTAACTTATTTAAATTGTTAAATAAAATGTTTGCGTCATAATGCTAAAAAGTTTTTATGTATTGTTAGAAAAGTATTCGTATATCAAAAATAATAACGTAAATTATTCCTCACAAATAATGTTTGTACAGTAACTAAATATTAAAAAGTGAAACGATCATGTTAAAATATATTTTTTTAGTTTAGGATATGTAATGGATAATTTTTTTTTTTTTAATAATTTATTTTATTCAATCAGATTTTAGCTTAATGCAGTTCATTTCGTACATAACAAATCGTTCACACTTTTTGTTACCAATTTTTTTTATACTATGAAACACGTTTTAAAAACAAATGAACGATAGATAGAACTGAAGAGACGAACGATACCTACCCAACTCAACAAAACAAATGTCCGATTCGTGCGCCCATTTCGTAAGTTCCTCGAACGATAATTTTGATCAACGCCCTTAAAATATTATATTTTCGTATAATTGGGCTTTAACGAATCACAGTTTTCGTACATTTTACCTGGAAATAGAGTATAACTCGTATATACCGTATTATTCCGAAATGTGTGTTTTTAAATCACTGATCTCTTAGTAGCAAAAGGAATCAAGTTTCATTTCGTCAATTTTCAAAGTGTTTACACGGGTGCTGCAATACTGAAGATTTTTATGGTGACAAAATTGCCCTTACGTTATCTAAGACGAGTCGTGCCTTAAGATGGCAGTGAATACTGTTCTCCTTTCACCATAAGTGATCAGATTGTTATTATCACCTATGTATTGCTCGTTTCGGGGCTTACGAAGGACGGATGGTGACTCCGAGGAAGGTGTGCGATGGTGATAGCAAAGAGCAAGAAAGTTAAACCGCAACAAATGAACACTATAAAGAGTATGGATTATAACTGGACACCTGGCTCTGATCCTCAGACCAATCAAGAGGCAGGTGTTCCTAGGGCAGTGTTCATTCCCCATGCAAATTCTCTGCCTTTCGAGGAGAGACGCGTTACATTGGAGCAATCTGTCAAGGTATTGTCAAACTATCTCATAACTTACTATTCTAACCCTAATTTCGTTACTTCTGTGGCTTGGTGCTAATTCTTATTAAACAGCACCCATTTTTAACAGCCATATGAATGTATTAACACATAATATAATTTCTCAAAATTATTAAAATCTTTGGAAGTACTAGTTATACAAAAATGTTTTATACACACTGTTGCTTGCTATTTTTCACTTTAATGTCACATTCATTGGATAAGTGATAGAGTGACAAATATACCATTAACTCCTTACATCTATTTATTAACCTGGAAATAAGATATCTATTAGCATTTACCAGCCAGTAGTACTACATAATCAAGAACTATATGAAACAGACTGCATTGAAAGACCAATGATGAGATTATGATGTATTTATATGTGTGTTTTGGGAATTTGGGAGCTTGATTGTAGGTGTGTATGTGGCATCAACATAATATTGTATGGATTTTATTTCCAAGATTCCCTTTGAATTATTTACATATTATCTTTTTATTCAATATGAGCCTTTCCTTGTTAGTTCAGTTACTGTTGTTTGATTTTTACTCTGTAATGCTCCCATGATCAGTGGTTGAAACTTTTTGTGGCTCAAATTGACAATGCCCTGGAATTTTAATAGCTAAGAAGTACATTTACATGATACAAGCCACGGGGTATATGTGTTAGACTACTTGGGAATATGTTAGTTAAGATCAACAATAATGTATTAAATGACTGTTGCTATTAAATATGGGTGTGGAATTGTTTGGGAAAAAACATTAGGATGTTGTAGAACTCAGTAAAGGCTTTCACTTTCGATGGATACTGATGATTCAAGACAGCTGGTAAAATTTTGCTTAAGGGTTTCTGTCTTAGCATACAGATACTACAAAGTTACTAGAATTTTTACAAATAAAAAAAATAATAACATACCTGTTATTTTGATATATATCACTGTCAAATTATGTTGACTTTTACAAATTTATTATCATTTTTAAGTCACACTTTATTCAGAACAAGATGTTAAATATTTGAAGAAAATGATAATGGATTAATCATTTTTAATTTGACAGAACACACTTTTGAGAATAAACTGTCAATACACCCATCACCTTACTTAGTGAAGAATAAATGGTGTGTAAAATAAAGCAATAGTTTTCAGAGAGAAAGATAAAATGCGGGGTAATAATAGGTTGTTTCTTACAAATAGATTTTACATATTATTTCAACACAGTATGGATTGTGTTAAAAAATGACACCTCATTAACATTTCTTATCTTTACTTAAATAGCTGTATTGAAGGTTTTGAAATTTCTGTACATAATTGTTTAGACATTTGGTAACCAAATGGCCCAGATTTTATACAGCTACATTTTGCTATAATTATTACTGGTGTACACATTGTTTTATAAAAAAGAGAGTAAATAAGAAAAATAATAAATAGGGCAGAATTTATTGTAGACATAGTGTTACGTCTGTAGATTTGCTCGAAGTGTTAGTTTACTATATGTAATTTACACATACATACATACATATCTTCACGCCAGGTCCCTTGTGGGGTAGGCAGAGAGCACAGAGTGCCAAATATCTTTATTCTTGCACACCTGTTGCGCTTCGTCCATATTCATCACTCTCTTCATACATGCACGCCGTTTTCGAACTCTGCTGACATCCCCATAACAGAAAACCTTATTTATTTGGTCTAGATAGGTGAGTCTTGGTCTCCCTCGGCACCTGCGTCCATCGACATTCACATTGTATGCAATGTGAATACAATGTAATTTACAAATGTTGTTTTTTTGGGACTTACATGAATACAATAAAAATTTTGAATTTCACATACATACATATAGTATAAATGAAGTAAAAAAGACATCCCAGATGCAGAGTTAGAATTATAATGTAATAATACAAATATGTAACATTACAATGAATGCTTGTAATTTAAAGCTTAATAAGGATGAACAAGTTCAGTCATTGAATGACCGGAGCTCAGCCCTCTACATCTTACTCTAAATACCAACCACAACTTCCTTTCATTTACTCTGTATTGTTGTAAATGGGCCATTGATTAAAACCTACACAAGTTCATATAATTTATTGAAAGTCATATGAAAGAGCTCCTGCTACACTATATTCAAAGCTATTAGATTCCTTAAAAGGTGCAACTCATTTAAAAGTAATATTATGTAAAAGAAAAACTATTGGAAACTTTTGTCTCTTTATACCTTTATTGAGTGTGTATATTATACAGCAGTCTTAAATTATATGGATTCTGGAAAGTAATCTTGTTGTATCTCGAAAAAATGTGAGTATGACTTATATACATCATTCGATGCAGTATTTTTGTGTGTGTGTGTGTGTGTGCGTGCGTGCGTGCGTGCGTGCGTGCGTGCGTGCGTGCGTGCGTGCGTGCGTGCGTGCGTGCGTGCCTGCGTGTGTGTGTGTGTGTGTGTGTGTGTGTGGATATGTTTTCTTAAGATATATATACATACATTACAGATAGATCTCTCTTTCCCAATAAGTGATCTGTAACATATACAAAATACCCACTTGTATTAATATCATTTAAATGTACTCTGTGTTTTGTCTTAATAAAGTATTCATTGCAATAATATAATCATCATCATGAATCATTGTACTAGAACAAAGTGGAAATATAATATTACCTTGTTTTCATTCCATTGTGTGTTGTAAACTATTTGTTGAAATACCAGTACTGTGTAAGGACTTATGGATATATCTTTTTGGGTACTTAAAGATTGAGTGTATAGATAATCTTGATAAGCATTTATCTCTATTTACAATGCTAGTATTTGTCTGCTATATTTTACAAATATTCTCTCATACAATCATTATATCTCTAGTGTATGATAAAAGTTCATTCTCTTTGTGGTTTGTATTGACATGTATGAAGGGTATTGTACTTACTTATGTACATCTTGTGATGAATACTCTGAGCGAAAATTCATTGTTTCTTTGATTGATTATTGAAACAAATTTCAATATTTAACACTAGATATTTACGAACTGTACCAATTTGACACATTTAAAATGCAAAACAATTAAATGTAAAAGCCTATGTGCTAAATACAATAAAAATCTTTGCAGAAAATGTGTTTCAAAAACAGTGTTTATATGTAAAAAATATTTTTAAATCAGTCAAAATCGCTCAGTAAATATAGTATCAAGTGGGCAATATATTCTAAGCAATTATGCTACCTACGAATCTACCTATGATGAGCATTTGTCAATTTAGAAATATCATATACCTTTGAGAATGATATGGAGAATTATTCTAAGGTATGAAGGCTCCTCACATTTAACTTGTCTTTCAAAATTATAGTATGTAGTATTTAATATTAAATAAACACATTACTTCTTAATACTAAACATCTGACTAGGTGTGCTAAGGTTTGAACCTTAGAATCTTAAGTGGAGGCTGAAAATCAAGCCACTAGCCATAAACACTCATGTACTATATTATGTGACATAATAGTGTAGTAAACTATGACCTTAAAGTCCTCAAACCTTCTCATCTGGACAGACTCATGTCTAAAAATAAATGGGTCAATATTATGTGACAGGACATTCAACAGTAATAATATTTTGTCTAGTGTTTTTTTAATTTAAAAAAAAAAAGTAACTTCACGCCTGTAATCCCCGAAGAGGTAGGCAGAGGAATGTAGAACACTCCCACTTTTCACCAGTTACTTTTAAGTCCCACGAT
>DWDV01002086.1:0-12107 GCA_018245615.1 Mimoniades ocyalus
ACGCAAACAACAATGAGGATATTAAATATTTCCTCATCATCATCATCATCAGCCTATCTCAGTCCACTGCTGGACATAGGCCTTCCCCAAAGAGCGCCATCGCGCCCTGTCTTCGGCTTGCCGCATCCAGGTTCTGCCTGCAGCCTTTCGCAGATCGCCATCCCACCTGGCCGGAGGGCGTCCTACACTCACTTAAATATTTCCTCACATAGTGATAAATAATATGCAGGTGCCTTAAGACCATAGTCTTACATACACGCGGACCAAATGCGGGCCCGCAGAATTCACTCACCTTACAGAAAATTATGGAATACTCTAAGATGTGTAGGTTAATTTCCTCCAGATGTTTTCATTCACCGTCGCAGCAAGCGATATTTTAAAATAATATTGTAATCGCAATTTCAAAATTAAACGCTTTACCGTCGAGGTTGTTTTTATTCAATTTTCGTCGTCGACTTCCACACCTGAATATTTAAATATTCACGATTTTTCCTATCAGACGCGCCGTTTATATTCCACGCCGTGAACAAAAGAATATGCCTTACATCGAAAAATTCTGGAAGACTTTGCTAGTTAGAAATTTTATGATTAGTAGGTACTATGGCATATCACAGACGGATATTCAGATAGAACTGGCGTTGTCAGAGGTTTAAGTTTTGTACTTTTACACGTAAAGTTAAATTGTTTGCAATTATAACTTGCGTGAGCGATGATATTTGATAATGCACAGTTTCTTGCTATGTTACAATGGTAAAAGAGTACGTATGCTCCAAATATTCACCTATAGAGAGGACAACGTTTGTAACAACAAAACGTAAAATCGCGTCTGTAATCTCGGAAGAGGTGGGCAGAGAAGTGTAACACACTCCTACGTTTTATGAGACGTTTATGTCCCATCATAAAATACGCACTGAGCCTATTGCCATATACCGGGAACAAAATTCAGACTCTGAGATATGTTTGTATTTCATAATGTTATATAAATGTACGTAAATAAATTGAGAGGCCATTAGGTGATATAAGACAAACTGAAAAATAACGCATGTTATAAGAAACATAACAACATATAACAAAGACCTATTATCTTCGAGCAATATATTTAAGCATTATTACTCAGTTAACGGTTTCATACATTTAAAATAATTTTAATAAAATGGGAACACTAACGTTGAAATGATATTTGCACGACCGGGATTTCGGATGGAATTACATGAGACATTTTACTCTGTCTTATTCCTTGATTTCATGGTACGTAATAAACGAAATGGTTTGCCGACATTGCCACTAAAATGGGATTAGAATAATTTTCTGGGTGCCTTTCGAATGTTACGCCTTGTCAAAATATAAGATGTTCACGAAATTGCGTCTACTTGAGTATGAACAGATTGGATGTAAAACTCAACCCCGGAGATTTGGCTGTGAAAGAAAACATCGTGTTGTGATTTTAGAGATGAAGAAAACGTAAAAAAGAAGATAAAATTGTAAAATGTTAGAAAAAAAACTCTGCAATTGATCGTAATTAAGATGTAAAAGATTATTAAGAACATTTAAATTCCGATTCCGAAAGTTGAAATTAATAAATGATTTTGATGTTAAGTGTGACATAGTGCGAAATAATAAACCGTTCGTTGAGTAAATTATATATACATTGACAACTCACTAGGATTATTGGAGGTTGTAGAGTAAATAATGATAGCAATGAATATTACACAAAATTGTTACGACATTGTTACTTTGAAATTTTAGTAAGTTCGTTTAAACCGTTTTACAAATCTACGGTAAACAATCCATCACTCTTAACACACTTAAACGTTAATGAAAAAAACTACATTGGCAGATGTTTAAATTGTTAAGACAACTCATTTCAGACCATCAGGCTAACATCCGCTACGTTTACGTTACCGAAGGATATTTTTAAATTTGTTAAAAGCACTCACCGACATCTTCGTGTTCAAGTTCGGACACGTCATGAGCAACCTCGTCCTCTTCTGGCGCACTTTCGTATCTCTCCTTCAAGACCGTCCTGGGTACTGCAATGAAAAATGCACTGTAGATTTCACTGATAAGTGCCCTTTTCGCTTGCGGTTACTCTTCAAGTGGTCTACTCGGTACCTTATTACGCTGGATTTAAAAAGGCATGTTAATTTTAGAATTTTGGGGCGATTCCGCTTTTTGAGTGCTCTCGACAGAGGAGCCACTAGTTATTTTATTTTTAAATTGCCTACAAGACGAGGGCGGACGTGACTGGTTCTTGTTTATTCTAACTCTAAGAAGTAACGCCACAAACTAATCTGTTTACACGAATTTTATTAAGAGGAGAAATAATAAATGAACTCAGCCCATTAAATTTTTTATTGCTTTCCAATCTATTTAATTAAGCGTTTTGAAATTAAATAATAAAAATACTTGAATAAAAATCTTAGGGAAGGGTTTTCGACGATTATCAATTAGGTTTTCCACTTTATGAAAACAAAAAAACCAATTAGATATAGGTATACCAAATCGGATATATTTAGAAGAAAAAACCGTATAATTAACTATTTCCCTTGAGTACATATTCTAAGATATCGTAAAGGAATTTACTTTTAGAAAGTTTGGACCGAAATTTCTTTGCATAAACTGTCTCTTCGCGTCGTGCCTGAATTTGGGCGTAATTTATAAGCGAACTTGTTCAAAGTAGCTCGAGCGGAGACGCGCGATTGAATCGCATATTTATAGACTGCGATGTGTCATTGACAAAAAAAACAAATGGTTTAATTCATTGCGGAGAAGAGATTTCGTATTAATAGATGTATTCATGACACTAGTGTTAGAACAGTGACCCCGTTATAGAAATAATGACATAGCTATAAATATTGCTTACATCATGACGTTGGGTTTATTGTTTTACTATCACTGAAAACTCAAATAGTATTCCAGGAAGATTCTCCAGGTTCACTATTTTTATTGGGCGGTACAGAAGGTTAAATTATGATTATAAAAAAACACTGAATACAAATCTTATGTTCACTTCTAGAGCGCAACGACAAAAGATTTGTAAAATGCGATGAAAGCATTGTAAAATGTAAAATGAAATATGAAAGCACATTCGCAATCACTGCCTATTGTACAGGCGCTTTTGAAATAGCGCTTAGATTTTCGTATAGACCGTTTGCATTATTATAGTCTAAGAATAAATAAAATTTAAGTCTTGTACAAACTCATTATATTTACATAGCTGTGTTTAAAATTTAAGAAGGTACCTACTTTGAAATATACATAGTTTACAAAATCTTATAAAGTTTTGTTTCAATTTTATCAATATGTTTACTATAGCAATCTGTCTGTCAGTCTCATGGGCCCAGATTTCAGTATCGATTTAAAGTATTTTTATTGGAAAAATAAATAAATTGAATATTACATTATGGATGTTCTTGAATACGTTTCTATGTATATTGTTAACGCAAATCATAGATGTGCGCAACACTGTAATTCATGATGTCGCTTCGTGATGATGTGGTGAAAGTGTTCACTCGCGGCGCGATGTTGTGTTGTTTTTAATATATTATAACTATCAAATCGTCGTATAATAATACATTTCAAATGTGACAAGCGCAAGAACAATTACGAGAGTTATCTTCTGCGACTATAAAAACTATTCTCAATTTTATCATCGAACTTATTATCCACTGTTCCGCAGTTGGACATTGAGCGCCTCTTCGAATTAATAATTACTAAGAGCATAGGCTGCGATGCTGGTCAAGCGTGAGTTGACAGACTATATTTACTTAGGCAACTCTCAAGATTGAGAGAGTAACTTCTAATTCAGGAAAATCCAATAGTGCCCGAATCGGGATTTGAACCTTGGATTTCACTATCGGCAGTCGCGTTCGCAACCAACACGACCAACGAGGCAGTCAGATTCAGAGAGTAATAAAACAAAATATGGGAACAATCATCAATAAAAACGATAATAAGATGGATAGCATTGACATGAGTTAAAAACTATAAAAAAATAGTCGACGTTCGTGTAGAATTCAAATTTATTCCATTTTGTCGATTTATTGAAATATCCAGCGTAATAACGCTTAGATGGTTCCGTGTTTGTGCTATTCACGGCTGGCATGCCAACAGAAATACAACTGCAACAAAAGAATGCCAGGTGAAATGCATCAGTGAAATAGTCGCTCTTTGTTCACTGTCATTAGGAAAATAAACATAACAGATATTGGAATCATTGTTGACTGTAAAAATGTGGAATTTGAACAGAAAGAAACCTGTCACTATGAGTATCTGTTAGCGGTTTTTTTGAGCACACGTAAAGTAATTTTGCAATAAAAAACTGACGACAAAATTTGATATGATTTATATTAATTTGGTTAAATTGTTAATAATTGACTGCTTTAATTGTTAATAATAATTGTGGTGGGTCAAGTGGTAGCAAGCGGGACTGCCGGTCAAGAGATCCTAGGTTCGGACAAAGTATTACAAGGTTTTTCTAACTTGAAATTCCTAGTGCTAACTCGCAGTCTGGATTTGTTCCCCGAAGCATGACAATAATCTCAGCTCACCCGCTATTACATCACGGGACGAGAAACATAAGCGGTGATAGGCGAAATATGAGGACTCTCCTTCGGGGAAATATCGCTGGGATCTTACGTTTTCTAAAAGCTACAAAAATCAGTATAAGTATACACAGCCTTTACTAATGTACTGGTCATTTACATATCTTCAGACCAACTCCCTCATGAGGCAGACAGGGAGCACCAAGTGCCAAATATGCCTTCTGACTCCCCCATCAGCTCGTATCTGGCCTATTTGATCAAGATAGATTACTAGGGGTATTATTCATTACCTTAATATTTCAATTCACTAACAAACTTCGACGGGTAACTGTAGTTGAGAATATAAAAAGCGAAGTGAGATTCTCGGTTATTTGAAACTACAGAACAGAATGAACACAGAAAAGCTGTTAAAGAAAAGTTACTAACTACTAGACGACTCTTTCTGGTAGACGAGAAACCAAGAACCGTACAAGCAAGATAAAATAAAGGCGGAACTAAGTATTCTAGAGATCCGTGCGGTGAACGAAAAACACTCATTTTAGTATCGTGACCATTTTATACTAAACAAATGGTCACTGTTCTACAGACATTCAATTGAAGAGTTAGAAGTAAGAGTCTAACTAGTAAATAAAACAAAGGTTATTATTATGAGAGAAGAATTTAAAACGTATTAAAATATGATTTATGCACCAAGGCGCTTCATATCGCATAGATTGAGTTTATACGGTTCAACATTAATAAGCCTGTGTGCTATTGCAAGCTTCTGAATCCCTTTCTTAATTTCAATATTAAACGATGCAAAGTACATACATGTTATTAAAACAATTGAGTTAAAAATGATCAATCTACTTCTAGCCGCAATGTTAATGATAAATGTGAAAGTATCTGCCTTTGTGGCTTGTGGCTGCCTTGTTGGTCGTATTGGTTGCAAGTGCGACTGCCGATCAGGAGATCCTGGGTTCAATTCTCGGGTCGGGCAGTACAAAATTTTTTTAAATTAAATTTTCTAGTAGTGGCTCGTAGTCTGGATATGTGCTCGGTGTACGGCAATAGGCTCACCACATATTCCATAGTGGGACGTAAACGTAACTGGGGAAACGCGGGAGTGTTCTACATTCCTCTGCCTACCTCTTCGGGGATTACAGGCGTGATGTTATGTATTACGTGAAAGAACCACGTCAAATTTGTTAAGGTTATTTGGCACTTGGTACTCTGCCTACCCCGTAAAGGACCTTGCATGGCGATATAATAATTACAACGGTTTAGCTACACCCAGTACTCTGTATTTCAGAAATTTCTTTCAGTAATAGCACATTTATACAGATATACGGATATACGGATATTCATATAATCGCCACACAGACGGGTAACGATCCTCTGAAAAATACATTGAAAATAAACGACTGGATGTGGATTGGAGAATGAATTTACGATTGATCTATCCAAAATTTCAAAGCATTCAAAACTCCGCAACGCGGACATGTTATAAATGATACGTCAATTTTTAACACATACGAGTACCTATAGTATACATTATGTCCATAGAACTCAGAATACAGGAAATATTCTGAGATCGATTGATTCTCTTACTCGGATTGGATACTCTTAATATAATACAGTAGAAATAATAAAACATATTTTACGTGCATTATTACTTTTTTATATTATAACGTCAGTTTTCTCACGGAGTAGACAGGGGGCACAGAGCTCCAAATATCTACAATATCCTACAGGCCTCTCATGTTTCCACCTCGTTTATTACTCTCTTCATACATAGGAGTTTCGGAGACTTGTAACATAATGTTTTATATAAAAATAATATCGTATTTATAAACTGAAATATGTTTGCTTAATACGCTCATTCTATTTATATTATAAATCATCACGCTAGGTCGCTTACGGGGTTGGTGAATGTAAGAAATATAATTATAAGATATTAATTACATCTGAGATCCAAAAAATATACTCCCATGTACAGTAGGTACTTCTACAAATGCACACTTCATACCATCAACGCCTCTATGCATTATGTGTGCATCTAAGCATGCATGTAGATGCATAGCTTTTAGCTACGTTAAGAATATCACAACTCAAACCTCAAACCGAACCATAAAGTCTTCCAAGAAAAACGATAAGAAGTCACACGAATCTATAAAACATTTATTCGTCAATAAGACACGGAAGGACCATTAATTGTAGTTTTATATCTTGGGCGTCCGGGTCCATAATGAGGCTGGATCATTACAATCATAAGCGTTGCTATGGTGTGTGAGTATCGTATAATATGACAAACCATAAGCCGCTCAGATTTAATGCTATGGATTATGGTTCAACGGAATAAAACTGAAATTTAGCAAACTAATAAACTCGATCTCGAAATGTTTATGAACGTAACGTCTTGATAACGTTTATGAGTTTGGTAACGTCTTAAATTCAAGAACAATTAGACTAACCAATCTTACATAAGACCAGACTCTAGGCTCTATTACCTACTCTTTTAACGGCTATTATTTTTTTCTATATAATAATTATTAAACGTAGTTAAACTATCAGTGCTCTCTGCCTACCCCATAAGGGACCTGGCGTGAAGATATGTGTGTATGTACTTAATCTATAGTAAATGAAAATACATCGTCAATTTGCATGAAAATGGCAACATATCTGTTACATTAAAACAATTCATTTGTAAATGTTCAAATGGAATAAATGGCGAAAATTATGATTGAACATCAGAAATAGCTGAACAGCATGGCCAATATCAATCGAATTGCTTGAAAAAAAATAATGGGCAATGTAAATAAAAACTTGAAATGTATATGTCAAAACGTCGAAACAAATGTACCAGGAACTTGGAGTAAACAGACACTTAAAGAAGACGAAACAAACAAAACAATAAAAACAACCAACGATAAACCGTGATTAAGTTTTGACTGATCGGTCGCAAATTTTTTCAATGGGAAACATAATGAAATATTCTACCTGGCTGCCGAGGCCTGGACGAAAATAAAAATAGATTGCGTCGGATGAAGACGCATGGTAAGCCTGAACATTTTGTAAAAATTAGTTTTGTATTAAACGTTACAAAACTTTTGGATTAGACTGACAGCGAAATAATATAAATATATTTCGTTATAACTTACTTATTTAATACAGCACTCATTTTATCGTGTCATAAAGGTAAAGTATTCGTTTTTGTTTTATATTCGGATGTTATGTTATACCAAACTCTCTATATAAAGATGATTTGGTCACCGTTTTGTAGATAGAAACACAATCAGCAATATTGAATCAAAATTCCGACGTGTAATTAAATGTAGTCTAATAGCAAAACTACACAGAACGAACTTAGAAAAGAATATAAAAATGTTTACTTAATTAAAAGGTTACTAACACACTACGTCAGAATCGTATTGATACTAATTATTGCTATGATCGGTACATTATCCGATATGATTGTATTTACGACGTTACTTTGACGCGCAAATTGGCAAATACAATGGTGTCAAAGTAACAATGTGTGTCATACCAATACCACATGATAACAATTTTGTGTTTTGTTGAAGCAAAATACTAAAACAAGGAATATGGTTTTTTTTTTTTGTAGACGTCAACAGTTCCAAAGACAAAGCTTTCTTGTTAAATTGTGCAATTTCGGGACCGAGTTAAGTCTGGAATCTTGTTACAAATTAGCAAAGACATACTCGTATCATAATTATAATTATTTACTTGTTCTATGAAGCTAATATTTTGGAATCCAACATTACAGACGTTCCTTGTTTTTACCGTATCTGATCCATATATGTAGTTTGTTAAAATATGTATACAATCATGTAGCGTAAATTATGCAGATGATGAAAATATATCTTTTAAGAGAAACAATTCACTCTATAGAGTAACAACAAAATGCTCCGTATACCTGCAGCACTTACAAACTTCATTCATTCCATTCTGTACGAAATACGACTATTATCGCGACCTATTTTCTATTTAGCCGCTGTCGAATTCTCGTTGAAATCGAGCACATTTTTGGAGCAGCATTCATATGTAAAAATGTTATTTCATATCCAATACTACTATCGGCCAAGAACATTATATTCCAAACATTCAAGAAAAAAATCATAAAACATTTTAAATAAATGTCATGTAATTAATCAATAATGGTGTCTTATATAATGCTAGGGTTAATGGTTTGCTCATGGCAGGGGCTCTTGAAGAGGAAACATTGATCGACGGTTGGGTCATTGTTATGCAAAGCCCTTCAGAATATGACCGGGGACAAGCCCTTGTGTTAATAGCAAAATCTACTCAGTCCTTAGTCGTGTTTGGTTGACTTGTCAATTTAAATTCGAGCCTTGTGGACAGCTCTGTTGACAGTTGTAATGGTATTTTTACTGCTTTCACTACCGAATCTTGATCTAATAGATCTTGATCTAATACATCTTGATCTAATACATTACATCTGTTGACAGTTGTAATGGTATTTTTACGGCTTTCACTACCGAATCTTGATCTAATACATATAATGTTTCGGTTACTTCTATCCGATATGTCTATTATTTAAAAACACGCGTAATAGATAGACCGATAATTTAAATTTACAAAAATGTATATATAAAATCGTTATAATTTAAAAGATTAATTTATATTTGCTGTACGCGAACCATAAAGAAGCGTAATTTTCTCATCCAATAGACCACTTAAGGCAAGTTCCGCTCTCAACGTAAGCTCAGTCAAGAGCAGGCCTACAAGAACCTATTCTTTCAAGAGGTTGGTCTACAGTGCTATTTATGACTTCCTCTTCACTCGACTACTTCCTATTACAGATTTTTTTTAGGCATATGACCTCTTATAATACGTCCGTATACTTTACGATCATCACTTTTAAAATTATTATTTTTGGATCATTCGGTAAACAAATTCATATGTACGATAAATAACGACTCAAGGTAAAGTATCCTTATAGAGAATTCTGAGCTGTCAGGAACAATTAATATTATTTTGAAACTTACCACAAATATAAACTACTTTCAGGTATGTTCTGCTGCCAGTCCGACAAGGCTTTCCAAACATTTTGCTATCCGCCGACAGTACACATCGTCGCTTCCCGTGACACTCCCTCATTGCCGTTTCCGTCGCGTATGGCTCCAAGCAAGCTGTCAAGTAAGAATATGATTGATGAGCGTGAAAGACGGGTAAAAAAAATTAAACCCGAAAAATTGATGTTAAAAAGCTTAATAGAAAAGTTCTAACTTATAGGATTACTGCAGAGAAAGGGGACGGAACGCAAATTTTCATTAATTCAATTTTTCAATTAGGCTATTTCGAATTTGATTTTTTTAAAATTATTAACTGTTGTTCCAAATTTTTAGACAAGAATATGCTCAATAATATTATTTTATTTGTGACACGTACTGTCAGTACAGTAATTGCTATAAAGCATTGTATACATAATATTTATTTTATATTCCCTGAATTTTTTTTATTTATATCTCAACATTACATAGATAATTCCTATAGCAATTATACAACGCGTATTCATTCAAGAAAACAAAGAGTACCGGATATAAGGAGGATTCAAGAAAGGAATCCCAAGAACGTCCAATTGATTTACAAAGGGAAAAATTTGGTAGCCTTGCTATCTCCTTAATATGTCAAAGATTCGGTTTTCTCTCCCTTTAGGGAGATCAAAGTACAGTTGTATATTATTCTCGAGAAAACTTTTTGGGACATTTATTTCGAATGAATAAAAGCCTGTAATGTTTATACTGTTTTATTTATCTTGCCTTCATCTCGTACACCATATTACGTTGTATGCTTCTATGATAATTAATATCGGAAGAATTTTTGTGTATTGTACAATGTTACAAAAAACGTCCAGTTATATGTATTTATCCGTCTCTTGCTTTAGCGATGTTTTTAGTAATATACAATCTCTTTCCATATACATTTGTTTCTGTAGGTACAATATGTACACAATTGTAGTAGTTTTAATCTTAAAATGTACTAGCATAATTTATAGAGCAAAAATCGTTTTTGTGTTCCGCCCGAATTACAAAATAAATTACAAAAGGATCTGTGACGATTGTTAAATTGAGCGAATACATTAACACAAACAATCTTAATACACTTACTTTCCTCTTTCATTCCTCTCGGCTGCGGGCATTGTATGGAATCGTATTCGGTCCTGCCGTATTGCGCTGAGTATATAGCAACTCTCGAGTGGGGATTACAGCTTAAATGAAGGACATCGTTCTCACAGCCCACTTTGCTTCTAAACTCATCTGTTGACCGAAAATGAAAGCTATTAGCCAAATATAAAAAACATATTACTCCGTCCACATTTAATATTAAAACAGTTTCAAGGAATACCCTTATTTATCGACGCGATATCGGCAAAGTTGAATGAAAAGTTTATTTGTAAACATACAAGTATAATATCAATTTACATGACATTACACTTCACAACTCATTGGAAACAACGGTGTTGGTTTGTCACGCAGAAGGTACATGTTCGAAACCTGATGGGTCGAATATCTGGTTAAAGAATTTAGTTGTATTCTAGATCTAGACGTTCATGGGTTGTTTTTATCTCAGGGTTCAATTGGAAATATCGCAATTGAAATATATGTATGTCTAGGAATTTAGGATACATGGATATAGGATTTTTGATCTCAAGTTTTGTGTTTTAAGCAGTACAAAACAGCGGTTGGTTTATTTTTTGATGAAACGTATATCGTGTAAAATCAAAATCAAGTTATGGATGTGATTTTGATACATAACTTTATAAAGCAATAAACTCTTAGTTATTAGAATATTTTTAGTTGTAAGTTTGAAATATTCCAATTGTTCTTATTTTTCTTAATACTTTTCTCTTTTCTTAATGCTTCTTCAACTTCTAAGTAAAAATGATTTATCTACGTAAGGCGATCCTACGTTAATAAATGTAAGAAGACCCTCATTTTTTATTCACCCCTTTCATTGTTTCGACACCTCTCAAGAACTTTTAGTCAGCCAGCACAGCCTTTGAGTAGATTTGGAACAATATTTCAAGGAACAAATTAAGAAAAATTCAGATTTTTCGTTAATTGTTACAAAGTACTTGTTCTTTCGAGCTTAATTTTCATTTTGACCCTTTCAGTGTAATTTGTTTCCATTTATTCGGGAACCCTTTAGCATTACAAATATTCAAGTAACATTTTAAATCCTGCTATTTCAATAAAGAAATTTTCCTTGTATTTTTACGTTAATAGATTCTTGATCTTTGACCTTCTGCTTAGTGAAGTTTATACAACGATTTCATTAAAATAGGTTTCCAATTATATGGATGGATTTCGGTTGACTTTCGACTTGACCAAATCTATCATGATCAACATTTTCAATATTCACAAAAACAAATAATTAAAAAAATCCAATTCAAACATTGACTGTCTCGTTGGTTGTGTTGGTTGCAAGCGCGACTGCCGGTCGAGAGGTCCTAAGTTCATATCCCGGATCGAGCACTATTGGGTTTTTCTAACTTAGATTTTCTAGTAATGGCTCGGAGTCTGGATATGTGCCCGGTGT
>DWDV01002087.1:0-12106 GCA_018245615.1 Mimoniades ocyalus
TAGGTGGTGAGCCTATTGCCATGCATCGGGCACATATCCAGACTCCGAATCACTACTAGAAAATCTAAATTAGAATACAAATACAAAGTACAATAACAATGTATTTATATGTAATGTTGGTTTTTGTTATTGGCAAGAAAATTGCTCATACTTATAATTGTTGTAACACGCATAGTTTCCTGTTTCCAAATAGTTTTGCTATTGTTTGCTTAAAATTGATTAACCATTAACCGATCCGTAATCCGTAGATGTGCTTATATACGCGCGTCAGAAGTGGTACTTCTATGTGATGTAATAAAATAAAATAATGGTCTCCCTCCTGAAAATAGTATACGTAAATAGAAATGCAGAGGAGTGTGGTTCACTCCCCCGTTTCACCACGTCTAAGTCTACGTCCTACTATAGAATATGTGCTGAGCCTATTGCCTTACACCGGGCAGTTTTCCAGACTACTATTAGAAATTACTACTATTAGAAATTACAACTAGGAATTCTAAGTACTAAGTAATCAGGGATTTACACCTGGGATCTCTCCTCTCTTCTGCCTACCTCTTTTTGGGTTACAGGTGTGATTATAAGTTAAAAAAAATAGAAACTTAGATAAATTAAGAAGAACATTAAAGAGAAAAACAAAAAATACAATTAATTTAAGTAACAATGTAATAACAGAGACAAAATACAATTATTACCTTGTACGAAAAAGCCCAGTTAAAATGAAATTATTTGCACAAAGTCCAATTGTTTACCGTATTAGGTACCCGTTATAAATGGGAGTATTTCACTGCATCAAACGGTACTTTTATTATAAACTAGCTGACCGGGCGAACTCCGTACCGCCTATTCAAGTTTTTTTTCTTTTTCCTTTTTTTTTCCAAAACCAACTGTGTAGTTTTAACCTTTAAGGTTGCACACACGACGGAAGCTTAAAAAATGGAGTAACTTCTCCCGTTTTCCCAATATTTCCCTTCACTGCTCTGCTCCTATTGATTGTAGCATGATGAAAAGTATACTATAACCAGCTCAGGAGTATGAAAAATAATTGTACCAAGTTTCGTTAAAATCGGTCTAGTAGTTTTTATTTCTATAACAGTTATACAGACAGACAGACAGACAGACAGACAAAAATTTTACTGATTGCATGTTTGGCATCAGTATCGATCTCTAATCACCCCCCGATAGTTATTTTGGAAATATATTTCATGTACAGAATTGACCGCTTTACAGATTTATTATAAGTATAGAAGATTACAGTGACTGGCTCCCAACATCAGGTCGATTTTGTATATATTTGCGACATATTTTATGTCAAAATACAAAAAGTAACTTAATAGAGAAAGCGACTTAATTCGCAAACAACTTTTCATAAATTAAATAAGAATAATGTTTTTTTGACATTTGTAAAAAGTGAAGAGGAGGCTGTAAACAGTCTGTATTCATAAAGTATATTTAAAGAAACGGTTAAGAACACTTTAACGAGTACGAATCTCAGAATTTCATCCACGGACCTTAGTCGTCTTCATACAGCTTTAAAGACGAATAATTTTCTTAAGAAATCTTAGCATTTATTCTGACCGACACAAAATTAAATTGTAATAAAATAATTTCAACAAGCACCACTGAAGACGTCGCAGCGAATTGCTCGAAATTCATAATTATGATCGGCACTAGCCGACGCAGACACTGCGGAATATACCACATTTTTTTTCTCAGCACTCGACTCCTCGACCTCACATTTAACCCGAATTCCAGCAAACTGCATAATTTCGCCACTAATGAGAAGAGAGTCGGCGTCGTCTAATTAGCGAAGTCGGTAAGACGCCCACTAAATAGAGGTTGGAAGGAGCGGGGTGAGACGAGGTGAGACGAGGTGAGGCAGGGTGAGGCGGGACGAGGCGGGGTGCGGTGCCGAAGAGCGTGGCTCACCTAATGAAGTGTTTCGCTTTGACACGCGTGTTCGTTAGCAGACCACTTCAGCGATCGCGACGAGTTGTGTTCAGATGACAGCTTCCTCAAATTTACCACTTAAGTGGCGTGCAATGCCACTGCATTTGTTAACTAGTCTGCACTTACTAAGCACTGTTTACTTAATATTGTCATTCATTCTATTTCTGATCAAAGTTTTAATCGCTTCTTGGTCACTTCTAATATATCGTAACAAAGTCACTGATAATTATAGAAGTAACGATTTAAAACACATTTGAGAAACAAATTAAAAACCTTAAAAGACTCTACATACTTTTACTGTGGATTTTGCGCTCCATTACTTAATTTATAGCTAATAATACAAATATTTTTAATACACATTTATTTCATAATATAATTCATTGCCTCATCCGCTGATGGTACTAGAAGTTATACGAAAATACGCCAAGTCTTTTTATGATATATTTAGTAATATTAGCGTCATACCAGTTATTAAGTACCTTTCTTACGGTACCGATATATACAGTATCACCCACACATAGGCTAGTTATAATTGGAATGATAACTATAAATAAGATTTGAATAGTTGAATACATCTCAGTTTGGTACTAAAAATGGTAAATCTAAAAGTAGTGTAAATCTATACTGCTTCTATGACCTTTCGTAAAAAAGTCTTTCTTGATCATGTACACTCTTACAAGTTATAGCTAGATATTTATAATATCCTAAGCTACATGTGGAATAATAACAAAGACAATTTTAAAGTTAAAGTATTAGGTAGAACAAGTTTGTTGCGTTAGAACAATGTTGTTGCTTTATTACTTCCTACATTTTAAGTAAATATATTGACTTATTTTTCTAATGACTCTTTTAAGTGATGTTTTTGTTACCAGAAATTTTATTGATTTAATTAATGTCTGGATTTAAGGACATAAAAATACACAAGCACTTCGTAAAATAATGTCTTCTTATATGAATCAGATACTATGACGCGTGATATTTGTATAAGCTTAAAATGAGAAAAATGATGAAAAATTATTACAACCCTAGCCCTAGGTATATGGCCTGGAAGTGGGAGTGTACTATACTCCTCTACCTACCTGTTCAGGGATCACAAGCGTGATGTTACCGTACATGGAGCGTGAACTCAAATCCTACATGAGTTTAATAACATAACGTTATTATTTCGCGTTAGTATAGCTACAAACTCCGTCTAATACTTAATTGCGTCCTGTGTCTGCGACACAATAGCACGCGTAATCAGGCTGTGAGCGCCCAACAATATACCTGCAGTAGAAATCAGGGTTGTCACTTAACTTTATTTTTTTTATTAATAAAGAATATTAACAGCTGACCGTACATGTTCACTTGCAATTGTTAGATTTATAATAATATGTACTTTATTTGTACTTTTTGGAATTATAAATCTTAAATAAATCTAATTTTTGCGTATTGATTTTAATTGTTTCGGGATTTTTTAATATTGAAGAGAAAAATTACAATAGTGAGTATTTATTATTTTTCTATATTTTTCACTCGATTCAGTGATAAAGAATTTTGTACACTGTACAGAGACGCTTAAACATGTACATATATTAAAGAAGTAGATATAGACTGTAGATTATTGTAAAGTAGAAGTAGATTGCAAATTTCAACTTATCGATATCATCTCAACATCTTCTGTTTGTCCCGGTCCACTTCTAGACATAGGCCTCTTGTAATAAGCGCATGCGCATTTTCATAAGTGGTTTTTTCATAATCCCCAAGCTGGGAAAAAGATCCCTAACGATTGCAGAGCAGAGCTTCTCGCCCCACATACGCTACTCTGTTATCAATATATTGTAACAATTTTGTTATCGCTGTGACATCCCTACTCCACCCCACTGGGTCGCGTAATCCAACTATTCAATTTTCAGCCCAAAGGATTGTCCTCGTCTTAGGTTTTTTCATATCACCTCCTCACGTTGATCCACTACAAGCTGTTATTACTTGTGAAATTTTGAAAAAAAAATCATCTCTCCGAAACAACAATAGCCGTACACAATAAATTTTGTTATATTTATAGTTTAGTTGAGTTTTCTGCAAGTTAATAATTGTTTAAGAATAATCTTTTACACTCGTCTTAAATATCAAATAGATTCTAACAGATTCGTTCTCTGTACTACCCCTACTTACTATTCAAACACTTCTTAATAATGTGAGTAAATTTATTCACTACACTAAGTTTAGAGTATATAAGGTAACTATCATTCCCGGTAAAAACTCCAAATAAAGGGTAAATAAACAATTTTTATTGTTTCTCATAATCATAATCATAATCATAATCTCATAATCATAATCTTACAGTACAGCGTTTGTGTGTATAAAAACTGGGCAGCCAGAAGTCAACTGACGTTACACCGTTATTATGATCAGCAATCCTCTTATTACTTACTGCTTAACAAGGGTTTACTTTTCGAATAAGAAGAATTAACGTCATAATGCACCACGATATCCAAGTGCGGAATAACAGCTTTCACACAGCGTAGCGAATTTTATGTAAAAATATTAGACGTATGGATTTCTTCACCATGCTTTTCAAACAACGATGCTGTGTTCCACAAGAGTGATATTCAATCTCAAAAACACACAATACAATGTAGTCAGAATTCAAACTAACACTATCTATTTGATTGCTGGTATCAATTAACATTCGAAACACCGGCGTATGCTATAAGTATTACATATTATTACATGAACGGGTGCCCGGTGTATGGCACTAGGCTCACCTCCTATTCCATAGTGGGATGTAAACGTAACTGGTGAAACGGTGTACCTCTGGCTATTACAGGTGTGATTACAGGTGTGATATTACGATTGTACATTGACGGGCTTGAAAGTGTGTAAACGCTAATTTTAAAACTCCTTAGACATTAATCTTACAGATACAAAAGTGAGGACGTGGAAGTGTCCTCATTTTAGTGCCCGAGTTTAAATACATAAACATACTTTCCATTCCTATAAAACCATTCTTATTAACGTAATGTAAAGTTGACCCGAATTAAAACAACGCAAAAAGTTAAGGTCGCGTTCTCGTTGTGCGTTTACGCTGAATCCTCCACTCGTCAGTTAAACATCGCCAACTTTCCTAATTGTAGCGAGATTTACGCCGAGGGAGTTGAAACTCGGCAGAGGAAAAACGCAATTATCCCTTCTGTTTTACGGAGGTGAGGAAGCATATTGAAAAAACTTGAAAGCGTTGTCAGCCCTCCAGAGTGGAGCAGACACTGATGGCTATTAATTAGAAGGGCTGGATAAAGATATTTCATTATTTCTTCGTCGCTTTAGTTTTGTTGAGGTTTTTATTTTTATGGGACAGAACACATTACCTTTTCGATTTACTTATTCAAGTATATACCTACAAGTTATACTGAAGGTGCCCTGTGAGTTTTCTTACAGATCTGGGAATTGAGATTTGAATTAAACAGCATAAGTCGGAAAGATGGTGCTAAAAGATTACAGATATTTTCGTAGATATATATATGTGGATATGAGTAATCATTAACTTATATTGTATTTTGGACTTAGGCTTATAAGAAAAATGAACGGTAATAAGTAACAGATAAAGAATGAAATTTGAAGCGAAATGCATTTATTCATCAATTTTTATGTTACGATATCAGAATAGACCAAGCTTGTCAACTCTAATTAATATGTGATTAGAATTTCTAAACGTTTTTATGTACAGATTTTCTACTACACCTGAGAAGCAAATTGGAACAATCACATCGTTCAGAACGAAACACGACACTTATTTGTTCCAGAGATATTAATATATGGAAGGATGAAGCCTTCGCAGTCGAAATGTAGACAAATAATTCTACGACCATTGAAACTAATACTAAATAATACGTTGAAAACATAAGTAAATTACCGTTAATATGCAACATGATTTCTGGTGATACTCAAGCTATTCTTCTCACTCATCTTAAACGAAGAAGCGTAAAAAGATTTAAAAACGTTGACATCCCTTGAGTGGAGCAGACACTGATGGCTATTAATTAGAAGGGTTGAATCAAGATTTTTCATTATATCACCGTCATCTGTATTTTTGTTTTTTTTTTCAAACCGTACACGTTCAGTTTTTGATGGAGATCTTATTGTGGTATATTTGAAATTGAATCGGTTTTTTTTCTATTTATATACCTTTACACCTACATATGTAATTCAATTTCGTTCAACAACCTATAACTACGACTGCCAATTTAATTTTTTAATTTTAGTTAGTCACAATTGATGAGACGTTGCCAAGGACAGCACTTGCAGCTGAGACAGCAGTAGCAAAACAGCAGTAATACTAACAACTGACTGACTGATTAGACGAATTAATCAATCGATCAGTAAATCAATCAAATCATCGCTCAATTCGCCATCTTCATAATTGAGTAATAAAACGTAATCTTTATCCTTTAAAATTTAACCCTTGTTAGAAATGTAGCGGTCACCTTACGAAGTTTTAACACAACAGTTTCAATCAAAATATAAAAGCTATGCCTACAGGATTATGTTTGTCAAAATTGTGTTTGATTTCTCCACACACGCATACCTATGCAACTTTAAAAATATACTTAATACACAGGTGCAATTACCAATATATGTATATTATGTGTTCGCTCCGTAAAAACTAATATAAAAAAATGTTCAATACCTCTCACAGATCAAGTTGATATTTGATGTAAGTAAAAATGTTGCCATAAAGTGACACGGTGTTATTGCTATCACTAGCTACAAACGAATTATAACCGACAAGGGGAACCCATTAAGCAAGTTGCCATTACGAATCGTAATAACACTGAAATACGCACTTATCAAACAATCTCATATAATAATACTGTGCAGTTTGTTAACAAGCTGCTAACTCTAGAATTTATGTAAACTGTTTTGTTATCTGAGATTAAAATCTGCCCGTGCTGAGGCACCAGGAGGCGCCGACAATCACTCCTCAGGGGACCAGCTTTATTTTGCGGGATCTTATCTCCGCTTTACATATCTGCATATTCATTATATGATCAATCAAACTGTTGTTTGGGAACGGTGCGTGTATAAATCTGGATTTTAGGTTAATGCGGTCGTATGGATTACGTTGAGTTATGTTAGAATTTTCATTAACAAAGAATCGCTTTCCTGTTCAATTTACGTAGAAAGCAATGAATTTTGTTGTGTAAAATCACACTGCTATCATATTGGTTGCATAAAAATGGACAAAAAGAGTACTTAGCAACCATTCTATACAGACTGTCTGATAAAAGATTATACAGAATTATTCTTTTCAAATATGTAAAAACACTAAAAATGTTATAGCACAAACGTTAGCTTCCTACATAGACACCACGTCGATGGTTACTCAATGATCCGATTGTCGAGCCGGTACCCTTCAATAATTCACCTCACAACCTGCCCACCCACCAGAGGGTACCACAAAAGATCTTTGTTTCACATACCATTCACAAAATGCATCATTGATTGTTTTAAACAGACTCCACGTCGCCGACTTCGGAGCGTTTCAAACGTGGATTTTTCTGTGCATTGTAATGCGAAAATCACGTTTGCGACGGACCTCTATCAATCAGGGCACAGGGACCCCCGGGGGTTGTTTCCGACCAGGTGTCCTTTTGGAATTTTGCGCCGAAAAACTGCGCTTTAGCTTGGATTTTAGAAAAAATACCCATTGTGTGTTTCTGGGTAGTGCACGGAGCTTGTAAGCAGCCGGCAGCCAGGTAGGCGGGGTCTCGGAACGAACATAAATTTATTTCATATATAAATTACTCTTAAATTTATCGGTGTACAGGAATTTAGAAACTGCAGTCATTATACAGAAATATCGTTACGTGTAAAGTATTACATCTAACATATTATGTAAATAAAATATGTATTCGTGAATTTTATATAAAAGTAAACGTAATCAATTTTGGGTCGATATACTACATATTCGTACATAAATATTTCTACAAATCTTACTATAATGCAAATCTTATAAAGTTTTCTACTGTATAACTTACCAGCTACTCCGCCTTGGGACCAGATAGACGTGTGTCAAGTCTCCCAATAAATTTGTAGGCAGCTATGACTAACAACATCAGGGACGTGAGCCAATATCTTTACGACCAACCATTCGATTCATGCAAAATCAAGAACCCAAACCTCACGCATTTCCGAAAGACAACTGGGTAAATTACGACTTGTCGTTAAACATAAAATACGATAGACATTCAATGGCAACAATTGGAAACCAATTGAAAAATGATGTAGACCATTACGTTACATTTGAAACCTTTGACAATTAGCAACAAAACATCAAATTAGCTCTTAATACGTGGTGTATAAAGAGCAGTATGCAATATACTATTCAACTTAATAACTATGAGGCAGGTAAAGTACATATTATTTTTCCTTCGACCGTATTTCTATGAATTGGTGAATGAATTAAAAAAAAATCCCTACTGAGGTACCATTTTACTTGTGCAACATAAGATTTGTTTTTGCTGATGTCTATTATTATTAATTGTACCATGGTTTGGCCTGTCGCATTCATTCATACTGTATTTCTATACAATAGGAGGACTATAGTAATTATTATTAGTTAATGAGACGATAAAGCGTTTGGCTGGCCTGTAGGACCAGTGGTCAATGACTCTGACTACTGAGTCCCAGATTGTGGGATGAGATTTTTTCTTTGTTTGCTAGTCTTCAATTTCATATACAATTTCAGTGTTCTAGGAATTCAGGAAGTCTCCATGAAATTCCCTGCTGATGATGTAAGGGACTAAATTAAAGTATTTTAGGTATTAATAAAATTTTAACTTTTATGCATTGACTGAGTAAACTTCGCCAATTTCGTTATCGCTACTAACATCATTCTAAAAATCCGAACCTGCTGATGCTGTTAAGGTTGAAGCTCTAAAAGTTTCAAAAAGGGATGAAGCGCTTAAAAAAATGTAAAGTGTCTTTTTCTTTCACTGTCTTGGCGAGAATCCACCGTACCATTAGATCGAACGACGCATGTCAAATAAAACGTTGTTAGTAGTTTGGATAATTGGAAACTGACTTCATTATATTTAAGCAGGATCAATATCAAGTTGGTAGCTTTTGTTACACTTTTAACATTCAGGAACAAAATAAACAATTTATAACATTTCACATTTCACTTAGTTTTATCAACTACATATTTCTGATTAAATAAAATACCGAAAAATATAAAATAAAAATGATACGTAATAATAATATATAATATACCCATGCATGACCCATGCAAGGAATATTATAAAATAAAGTCACCCTCCAACGAGCTGATGATAGGACAGGTGACCGACCGTCAGTATGGCAATGACAATAGAAAATATTATACGTATCCTAAATCAATGCTTCAGAGATTTGCAACAATAGGTTCTTCGGACGTCTTTGTATCCGCCATTATCTTTGGGCACGTGGGACGGGTGGTGCGCTGCGCACGCGCACATCTGCTAACATCAAACCGCTTGCGCAAGATTTTAATCGTTTTTTTCAAACGATGACATTTCTTAGGTATTGCCTATCAACGCGTCCCGCGCAGCCAGGTGGTGGGTTTTTTGTTCACAGTTCACAAATTGTAATTTTCATCTGATAAATTTCATTTAGTCATCGGGAGAAGATCTATGGGTCTATTATATTTTAATGACTTCTTTTTATGCTATATTTTAAAAAGCGATGTCATCCTATTGGTTTGGTTTCCATAATTCACTATGGGAGTCAGAATTTCGAATCGTGGCGTTCACTAAGATTTGTATGCCTCCAATATTACATACATTCCTGGCAGAAAGAAGAAAAATTTCGCGGAGAAGACTAAATACCTTAGACTTCTTCATGTCATTCTCTAAAGCGTTCGATCTCTGCCAAATCGCACATGGCAAGATGATAGGCATTGTATTATTTTTAGGAACACTCGCATACAATACTGAACCAATTAAATAATGGTGTTTCCACTGGTTTGTGGTAGTTCTTGCGACTAATCATTTATTTTAGATTTCTACTGTTCTATAGTATCTATTATTACTGCTAGTGTTTATACACTTCAGGTTTGCCTGAAAACTTGTAGAGCAAACTTACAATTTACCAGCATGTCTGTCAATTAACACTGCGATCGTGCAGCTTCCTAGATGTGGGTTTATATTTAGTGCTAACAAAATGAGTTGCATTCATAGCAACTTATACCTCCTAATAATGGCGGTCACATAAAAGGTTTCTTAAAACCTTGTGTATCGACATTGAATTGTACACTACAGATTAAGAAATAATTGAATATATTTTGAAAATCATAATATTATGACTGTAATCCCCGATGAGGTAGGCAGAGCAATGTGCCACACTCCCATGTTTCATCAGTTACATTCACGTCCCACTATGGAATAGGTGGTGAGCCTAATGCCCATGTACACACTCCGAGCCACTACCAAAAAAGTATAAGTTAAAAAAATCCAATAGTGCCCGACCCGGGATTTCAATCTAGAAACTCTCGATCGGCAGTCGCGCTTGCAGCCAACACAACCAACGAGGCAGTCGATTTGGCTATCATCAAAGTGTGGTATTTTGAAAATCGACTTTAATGTACACGCTTCACAGTATAGTATAAGATTTTCTCCAGAAATCTACTTCTGAACCGACATCGAGTTGGTTTTCGTCGCACGGCAATAGTTGTGAGTGCGCGACACGTACAATCCGAGTCGCGGTGCGACCGGCTCGTGCGGCTCGCGACACTGCCAACCACATGGGTACGGTTTCGGACCAATACTGCAAAATGTTTTACGATAATATTTATTGTGTATAATATCATCCACGTGCCTTTAATTTGTGGATCTTATAATAACATCACGTAACATAACGCCTGTAATCCCCGAAGAGGTAAACAGAGGAATGTAGAACACTCCCACGTTTCACCAGTTACGTTTACGTCCCACTATCGAATAGGTGGTGAGCCTATTGCCAGACACCGGGCACATATCCAGACTCCGAGCCACTACTGGAAAATCTAAATTAGAAAATTTAGAGTGCCCGACCCGGGAATCGAACCCAGGACCTCCCGTTCGGCAGTCGCACTTGCAGCCAACACGACCAACGAGGCATAAGCATATCCTATCGAATAACATTACATAGATTGCATTACCACTGGTATGACTATCAAAGGGTCTTAAGAAGTCGGTGGCTACATAGTAATCCCGCCTTTACTCAGACCGTTGTCAAGTGATTCAAATCGACCACATCTAAATGGCACAAATGCCGGTAAAACTGGCGGGGCTTAATGCGGCAAAGCGCTTCCGAGATTCCTGGAAAGCACTTGAATTTGTAATGCAAACTTTGAATATTAAGGTGCGCGTCTAGCTTAACGATATTACTGCATTTTTGTTGGATTTAAATCACTATGGTATTGTATATGGCATTCGAATGTAACTCTGGTAGGACTGACATTACAAAACCTCACGCCCGTATCTTCGGGGAGTGGTAGGCAGAGGACCACAATAGTCCCGATTCCCAAATCGGGTAATATCAGGTTTATCTAACCTGAAGTAGTGTATGGCCATCGGCTCTCTTCCTTTTCATTATGGCACGTATACACTCTTTATTACACTCCTCTGTCTACATCTTCGGGGATTACAGACCTGATATTACGTTTTAATGATATCGGTGAAAATTAAAAATTATTCATTGTTTTATATGTAATTTCACCTTGATTCACATTAAGTCCGAAAAATGTTTCCCAATTAACTTATAAACTTCAGTGGTGGCTTAAAGGGCGAACGTAAACGTAAACAACGCTCCCAGTACCTTTCATAATCCAGACAAAACACTTCGACGGGTATTTAAACTTTACATAATTCAATCTGTAGCCAATTTTTGGTTATTCCAGTAAATTTAGATCATTAAAATTTCAACAGGGTTTGTTTAGAATTAGTAGCTTTTCACCCTAATACGATAACGGCTTCATTTAAATGGACTGGTCCCACCATGATTGGATGTACTATGAATTTGTAAAATAATTTATAAATGGAAACAAATTAACACCACACGTGTCTATGTGATAGAATATTAAATAATAATACGTAAAAAAAACGTAACTTCACGCCTGTAATCCCCGAAGAGGTAGGCAGAGGAATGCAGAACACTCCCACGTTTC
>DWDV01002088.1:0-12105 GCA_018245615.1 Mimoniades ocyalus
GGACTTAAAAGTAACTGGTGAAACGTGGGAGTGTTCTACATTCCTCTGCCTACCTCTTCGGGGATTACAGGCGTGATATTACTTTTTTTTTTTTTCAATTCCTGCTAGCCTGGATTTGTGCCTTATGTATGGCAATAATCTATCAAGCTCATCGCCTATTTTATAATGGCACGGAATCGCAACTGGTGAAACGTGGGAGTGTACTACATTTTTCTGAGTACCCTTTTTGGGGAGAAACAGGCGCGATGTTACGTTTTATTAAAAAAAAAATTGTGTCATGATTCAGTGTTTCTACAGTCTACACACACGAGTAATATGTAGGTAAGTTTTATTATAAGTAGCTCGCGTCAGTTCGTGTTTAGAATTTAAATGAATGTGTTTACATCTCTGCACAATTACTGTAAACAGTTTGGAACGTTTATATCTACATTGGTATTTATTGCGTTTACCAGCCTCGATGCATGTAAATGTCGGTGTGATTTTTTCTGATTTATATTTACGTGTGATTTTTAGTCGCCTCATCTAAAGAAAAGAGGACAGGCGAAAAATAAGCATATCCCGGTGGGTCGGGGCAGTAGTATTTGTCACTCAGAGCTCTCTGCATACACTGTACAGAGCCTGGTATGATAATTTAATAAAAGTAATATTAATCTAACAACATTCATTTAATATAAGTTTTACGGATAATTATAAGTTGTCATTAATTTAGGTATATTAACATTTTCAAGACATATTTTTCCAATCAGAAGTACTTACCACATACCGATATACTTATACCCATTACAATGAATAGTCTTCATGAAAATATTATTTAAAATGTGCGATATAATCAATTTTTTATAACAATGGTATCGAATGTTATGAATATATTATGTATTATATAGCCGATTTCTGATTCGTTTCACTATTGTACGTTCAAAAACCTAATATCACGCCTGTAATCCCCGATGAACTAGGCAGAGAGTGTACACACTAAACTTCCATGTTTCACCAGTTTCCTTTACGTCCCACTGAGGAATTGGGCTGAGCCTGTTGATGTACACTGAGCACAAATCCAGAATCCGAGCCACCGCTAGAAATTTCTACTGGAAAATCCGAGTTAAAAATCCAATAGTAAAAAAATCTATTTAAGTATATATTTATATGTATATATGTAGTTTATCAGCCATCTGGTTACCATACCACAAGCTCTCTTGACGCTTAGTTTTCGATCAGATGACCGTGTGTGGAGATGTCCCGAGTTATTATTATTATTATTAAAACACGCTGGTGACTCTACGCGCACAATAAAAAAATCATCTGTATCTCCCTTACTCTTTTTTAAAAATACATAAACTATAAACTTTCGATCAGCTATACTACACTTTTATGGTTAATACACCTTGATATTTATAAGTGAACATCTCACCATTGTCGATGTGTAGCGCGATGACCTGGTCCTCGCGGAGAGCCGTCCTGAGCAGGGCCGCGCACACGGTAGAGTCCACACCGCCGCTCACGAGGACCTGTTATGTTAAATTTCAAATATATTTTAGCTTAAATTTAAAATATTAATATAACGTCAGGCCTGCAATCCTCAAAGAGGTAGGTAGTGGAGTGTAGTCCTACGTTTTAGCTTTAGATGCGTGAAACCAAGAAACAGCACATGAGCAAGTTACACACAGCCCACAAGGATTACGTCAGCGCACGACACTTACCAGAACTTTGTTATCGCCGACGGTCTCCCTAATGTACTGGATGCACGACTCGCGCCTCGAGCGCAGCGTGAACGTGCGCGACAGCCCCGCGATGTCGAACAGAAAATTCGACAGCATCTGCTTGCCCTTCGGCGTTAGATCCACCTGTGAGATACGATACAAATGATATTTTGTAAAATACATTGTCATTAGAATACCTACTACATATTTAATTACATTGCTCAGTAACACAGAGCGTTTGAATGTTGTATTGTCAAATATCCAACAATGAATATTAGTAATGACAATAATAATTATAAGCTTACTATTTTTAATTATGTCAAACACTAGATTTATAAGATGCTCGAAACATAAGAGACTAACACAATGTGAAATAGAAAATTGTGGTTACTTTCCTTCGTAGCACAATTTTCAAAGAAATTCTTGTTATGAGAGGAGTGTTCACTTATAATAAACAAAAATATTATTATGTGAAAACCACAAAATTGTAAAACCGAATTTCATCAACATCTACCTTTTATGGTTATGCTATTGTTTTTATGGGTATAACTCTTTTACGGGTATACTATGGTTATGCTATTGAAAAGGTTGTGATCATACATTCTTCATTTTGGTATTTGGATTTTAATAAACCCCCTATTACATGATAGGACGAATACGTAACTGGTAAAACTGGTAAACGTAAGTGGTACTACACTACTCTGCCATCTTTTTCGCCGATTACAAGCGTGAAATTACGTTTGCATTTTAATAACTAGTTACCTAGCTCTTTTAGCAAATTTTTTTTTTTTCACTAATTCAATTATAATTTTTTAAGATTGTCCGTAGAAGTTTACCTCTGGGTGGAACTGCACACCGTACAGTCTCATTTGCTCGTTGTAGATGGCTGCGATGATCTGGCTGGAGGAGTGCGCTCCCACTCGGAACCTTTCGCCAACCTTCTGGACGCTGTCGCCGTGTGTCAATAATACCGGTTGCAATTTCTCTAGACGACTGAGAATCAAGAGAAAAAATATATTTCATTGTCTATGGTTATGCAGATTAGATACATAAAAATATTTCGTATCAGAGAATGAACGAATTAATTAGTTCACGAACGAACGAATCAAATTGTCTACTAATCCATTTAGACAATAAGATTCACAAGCAAAATTATCTATGTTTGATGCATTAATAAAAAAGTGAAAAGAATAAAATTGTAATGCAATTATTGCTATATTCAGAAACACCATGATCTAGTATAGCAAATCTATCTACATGATCTCCTATCAAGTAACCGGTAATATATCACTCGGCAAGTCTCTAACATTGAAGAAGCTCCAAAATATTACTAGTAGTTAGAACATCAGAAATAGTGAAAAGAAATAAGTGAAATGGACAGAATGATTAAGAAATGGTAGTTTGGAAAACAATAAGCATCAAATGAAAATAACACAAGAAATGTAATGAAAACTTGTATCGAACAGTCAACATACTAAAGACACAATTAAATCAATGTTGCTTATTACACATATTGATTCAAATACACCAACACTTCCAGAGCTATGACCACTCAGATATTTCAGAGAAATGTAAGCATGAAAAGGTAATCACACCACACCTCATATTGTAGTCAGTTGGTTTTTCTTTCCACGGATATGCATGTTATTATAATGACACACCACATCCCTTACAGGGTAGGTACCGAGTAAATTAATAAAATATTAAATTTGTTATATTTAATATTAAAATATCAAATGTTGAATATCATAAATAAGAATTATAATTGTATGTGCTACATATTAAATTATTATTGTTTTGTGTTCTATACCTATCCCATATGGGCCCTGTCTTGATATAATAATATATTAAATAATATACTTAAAAAACATACTTGAATAATGGGCATGTTGTCTCTAATTCAACTTCATACTGGCCGTCCTCGCGCGCGTCCTTCCGTAGCACTGAGCCACCAAACTCCTTGTTCAACATCTGCATGCCGTAGCATATGCCTGTTAGAATAATTTACTTTAAAAAACATGCAAAGGTTCATACTATTGAACGATTTCTGAGTATTTATATGTATACATGATGGATTATATACTGAATTATATTGTGTATATTTATTGGGGATAACCTTTCTAGTGTGAAAGTATATGTGAATTAAGCTGGTACATAAATGACCATGCAAAGGATCACTCATGTATTATATAAACCATCTAACTTGAATCATCCTAGTCAGAAATTTAAGTTTTGCATTTTTTTATTTTATTGCATAATACACTATCCAAACTCCCTATCCCTACTAATATTATAAATGTAAATGTAAGTTTGTTTGTTACGCTTTCACGCGAAAACTACTTAACCGATCATCATGAAACTTTGTACAAATATTCTTGGATGTATTAGAAGTAACATAGGATATTTTTACGAAAAAGAAATTTATTTTTACGAAAGATAAGAAAATTATTTGTCAAAAAATCTCAAAATCTAGCTTATTCAACGCCATCTAGCATTCCAGTAATGAAGTTCCAACACTGAGTACTGTAATACCGTTGCACCGTATTACCGACGGTCACGTCAATATCCAGGGATACATTCTAGAATTCCATGCGGACGAAGTCGCGGGAACAGCTAGTGTTAAATAAAGTAAGTGATAAAACACTTTTCTGATTAACTGTACATATTTACGATCAAAACGATTCAACTTAGCTGTGTGTGGTTAAACATATTGACCTACTAATTTAATTCTTTCAATCATAATCATGTACAGAAATACTAGCAAAGCTTTTAGTGGGTCCGCGTACTTCTGTCTTCTGTCTGTTCTTCTGCACTTAATGTCATCATGGAACTTCAGTTACACTCTACTAATAACTCTATATAAGTACGATTTGAAATGCACCATAAAAATAAGTAATCTGTTATGCATCATCATCGTCATCGTAATCATCCATCATCTCCCTCCGTCATTGCCATCGTCAACCTTGCATTTACGTATTTTAATGTGAAATAAAGGTAAAATATAAAAACAAAATGTAAAACAAGACCTAAAACTGGAAGTCCAATCTTAAATATATCCGCATCATATCTGGGCGCGTCCTCTGCATACACCGAGTTGGGGCCGCCCGAGATGATGATAGCTCTGTAGCCAGTCTCCTTCAAGTGGTACGCCGGTGTGTCCAGAGGCAGAATATCCGATTCCACGCATAGCTCGCGCACTCTACGGTCTATGACCTGCGGATAGAATTCCAAGGATTTGAATATAAAACAAATCAAACGACGCTCTATATAAATATAAAACTTTCAATATTCTTCCAATCATTTTGACGAGGAGCGTTGCCTCTAATTTCTTATTACTTTTACATATCAACAAAGGTTAAAATTGTGATGTGTCAATGACGAAAGTAATCATAAATAATGAAAGAATCACTTCATGTTTTTAAGGATCCGTAGGCGATCTGGCGTGAACCATATTGTGCCTTACCTTTCCGTACTGCGAGCCCGCGTCCAGTATTGCGACTTTGTCGCGGCCGAGCGCGGCTCCATTAGTGCCCCGGTACTGTCCATCGGCGCTGGCTGTATGCATCTCGCCTACTCGCCAGCAGCACTGCAGAGCACACAAACAAACTCTTATCTCAATTCCTATACAAATATTATCTGCTATCTGAAATAGTACATACATATTTTTTTCACAAATTAATCAAACTTTTATTTTGGACAAGACCTAAACGTTATATCAAATACTTTTTTTCTTTACCAGTTTAATAGTTTTCCTATATTCATTTTCGATAATCATATTGGTTTCAAACTTATGATTGCCAGGATCCAACTTACCAATATCAAATAATAATATATTACTATGTAATTATAGACTTAGAAATATTAAAAGTATAAAATGAGCATGAAGGCAACATGGCAAAGGTCACACATACAGGCCATATATTTTCATGTAGCCATAGATATACTCCAAATATGACAGATTCCACTCGTAACAATTCAGAGGTATTGCTATACAAAGATAAAATTTGGACATTTTGTCTTATTGTCTGTCTAGAAAACACACAACTGTACAAACACTGCTTGCTGATTAATAATGAACTTGAGATCAAGGTTTGTTTTAAAATTACACACTCTGATGATTGCATGAGATGTTATTATGAATGATATCCTAAATTTACTGGTGCATATCACTCTACAAAATAATTTTATGATATGTGTTCTATATAGAATAGAGATATTTCACATTCCATGTTCTCTGCCTATGCTACAAGAGCCTAGTGTAACAGTATAATAATAATAATATATATGTATATAGTCCTGTACACATCTATTTACTCTAATTTATTATGTATACATTTCTGGCTTAACAGAGCACAATAAAATTTTGAAAAGATTGTTTATAGGATTCATAGAAAATATATAAACACTATGAAATTCAATTATTTTACTAACATGACAGTTGCCATAAAAGCTGAGATAAACACTGTCTTAAAACACCAAAGATACCAAATTTTCTATGTATATTTCAATTGTTATTTTGAAAATTTAAAAATCTTTAGACAAGTACAGATGAGTGACTCGACTAGCCTATAAAACAATATAAAATATATTATTAATAAAACGAAAGAGACAATGGAACATTGTGTCCACACATTACATCCCTTATACACTGATATTAAATACCACTATAAAATAATATAAGAACAATTTCAATGCACCTTAGTCAAAAAATTCTTAAAGCCAAACATCACTACACAGGATAGAGCACAAAAAGTCAAATAGAGACATGGAAAAAGACATTTTAACAGTCACAATGCACAAGTCAGCAATACAATGTCCACTCTCTGGAATGAATATATATTTGACACTATGGAGAAGAATGAAATTAGTATATCACACACATAATTATGCTGTAATATAAAAGAGTCTTGAAAATATCAATGATACATCTGTGTTGTGAACACATTTCAGTGGGTAGTGTGAATGGTTATAAATAGAAAGCATCCCACATGATGCTTGAAGCAAATCTATATGCAATATACATCTACATATTGTGTTATTCTGTATTATACATTACAGTGACGGCACAGAATTTAAAAATAAATTATTATTATTTCTTTGTTCACTTTTTTTATAACACATCTATTGTGAGAGTGCCTTATGTTTTACTTGTTTTTTGCATTATACATTCATTGTGACTATAGCTTCAAATATTTATGTTTCCTATAGAGCAATAAATGCACTTCATAGAGGTATTAATTGTTATTGCGTTCTATATTCAAATAACAATTTTTAAATCAGAAACGTATAAAAAATTTATATTAACTTTACCCCCTACCAATAACTAGTGGGAACACTTTCATCATTTTGTTTTTAATATTCCTCTTTATTATCATATCCTGCCCTATATGACTAACATTTTTATTATAAACGTAAAACGTAACTTCACATCTGTAATCGCCGAAGAGGTAGGCAGAGAGTTTTAATATTTATCTATGTAAACATAGATAAATATTCAAACATAAAAAAGCACTTGCTCAATAGAATGAACTTTAATTTCATGACAAATTCTTTCAAAATTCTCTATACAGCTACTTATAAAGTCTTATTTTGAAAGAATTTGTCATGAAATTAAAGTCCATTATATTGAGCAAGTGCTTTTTAAGTTTGAATATTTATCTAATTATCTATAACACAAAATATATAATCTATAACAATCATTGGTATCCCATTACCTAATATTTAATTGTATATAAGGAACCTGCTAAGAACATAAATACTTAACTTATTATTTATAAATGCTGATAGCATTGTTTAAGCTATTTGTATCTTAAAGCATAAAAGCTAAAAGGCAGCTATTACTAGGATTGAAGTGGTAATGAAAGAATGCATAAAAATTAATCAATGTTTTTAACATATTTAACGTTTAAATTGTAATTAATTGTCAATATTAAATATCATTAAATGTGATGTTAAGAGACACACAATTTTTTTTATAGATTTGGTTAGAATTTTGGTCTACCTTATTTACCTCTGAATTTTAAACATTAAAAATATTTAAGTGATTATATATTAACTGAACAAATATAAGTAAAATTAAAATGATAAAATAATAATGCATTAAGACCACCACATATTATAAGGAGTCAAATCTTATAAGATATACATATTTATATATTACTGCTTAAATTATTATGGGACTTTTATTATAGGCTCCATTTAATAGAGCTAATTAAATGGCACCCATAATAAAAGTTATTTACCACATACAATAAAATGATTTAGAATGTCACTACCAAAATCATAATAAAGTTGACATTATAACATAGGTTATCACAGACAGACTGATGAAACAGAAAAAAAAAACAAAATACCCTATGATGTAACTCAATAACTAAATTAGAATGAATAATTCGCTTACATTCCACAGCCACGACTTATTACGAGAGATCTTATTATGGTAAAAAAAAACAAGTAAATAATGAATGCACATACCTTCTTTGGTATACAAAACATATTAGACGTAAAATTACACTGGACTGGACATCATGAGTACTCTCGAGATGGACAAGATTTAAAGATAACAAATAGATAACAATAAGATAATCCAAAGCATTTTTTCACACGAGAGGCAATTCAGTCGTCGTAGTGGTAGTCATAAGGCATGCTGCTAATTCGTAAGCGGTAAAAATTATTATTATCGAATAATACTGTTTAACTTAAACGAGTCGAGAACTTAAAGACTTTTAAAGTATATTATACGATACAACACACCGATCACATATAATCAGAAGCGCGAGTAAAACCGGGCTCTGACATTACTTACATTCTGGGTCACGATGAGAGTCGAAAATTTTTATAGTCACTTAAACTCGTCTATAAGAAACGATTACTCAAAGTCGTTGATTTAAACCTTACCTAAAACAAAATATTCAAGTTTTCAGAAGATAATATTCATGAATAACACGAATAAAATGTGGTTCTCCATTCAGCACTACGAATACAAAATTTAGCTACTGGTTTACTTCACCAGATGGCGATAGCCACCAGCTGCCATTGCCAGTTTTGTCACTGTTATCTCTGGTGTGTACGAAAAGTTCAACAGTCAACAATTACAACAACAGTAATTAAGTGAAATATTGTAATCAATATATTAATAATATACATAACGAAATCTATATCATGATTAAATTATTATTTATAATTTTTACGAATTTCTTAAATTTGAATGCAATGAAGAGAGGTTTTGTTTGTCATCATCTCCGTTTCTTTCCAAACTTATTTAGAAACAAATTGATCTGAGAAATATTTGAAAACTTTATTTAACAAATAAATGTAAAAGACATCAATTTCAAGTCGAATAGTCATTTTAAATGAGAATTGGAAAGTTTCACAAAAACGTATTAATTATTGCCTGTCCGGTGTTGATGTAAACATGAATAAAAAGCAAATTTAGTCTGTGGCAGTTAGATACGAGAATAGCGTGGAAAGAAAATTAAATTTTGGTGTAGTAGAACAGACAGATCGATATCGGACATTTTCGATTTAGCACTAATATTGAGATATATTTCTTGCATTTATTTTTTTGAAATAAAACTGAAAAATGCCTGATCACTTAGGAGATGATATGAGAAAAGTGAAAGATGATAAAGAAGAACCTGAAAAAGAAATAAAGTGTAAGTACAGGTAATTATTTTGAAGAGGAAACTATATAGTTTATTATGTTTTGTGTATTAAATAATTCGTTTTAATTACAGCACTTGATGAGGGCGATATCGCGTTATTAAAATCATATGTAAGTCTTTTAAAATATACTTTTAAAATACATTTAACAAATAGTATAGTATAGAACAATGACTGGCAATTTTGACATGTAACAATGTAAATATTACCCGTACTTAATACTTTCATACTTTTATTTAATACTTTCATACTTGTAAACTAAGGGTATACTTTAGTTCTAATATATAAGACAAAAGGAACAACACTAAGTTAATGAGGGAAAAGTTTGATATTGGTACAGGGCAGTCACCTGTCTTTTTTGTGCTCACACTGGTAGGTAGCATTGTTAAAAGCGTAACTAGTGTAGCGATGGAATATTAAAGCATTAGTCAATCTTGTAAACTCAAGACTCTAATCAGAATATTTTGCCTGTGGTACTGTCTCACAATATACTGCCACTAATCTTATGGAGTTGGTAAAGCTGAAAGCAAATAATAATCTTGCAAATTACATAGAAATATAATACAACAACATATTGTGTTTGTCACTTTAATTTACTTCTAATATCCTATAGTGATTATTGTCTATATTTGTACAGGGCCAAGGGCAGTACACTAAAATCATCAAGGAAGTAGAAGATGGTATTCAGACAGTGATGAAGAGGGTGAACGAACTGACTGGTATCAAGGAGTCTGACACAGGGTTGGCTCCACCAGCTCTGTGGGACTTGGCTGCGGACAAACAGACTCTGCAAAATGAACAGCCTTTACAGGTGAATGAGATAATGAATAGCTTAAATTTACATACATATAAAATTTTATTTTGTGTATTTGAGTACTTTAGACAGATGTATACCAGTTCGGATAGTTTATTTCTATGAAAAAAAATTAATAGGCATAGCCAGTTAGGACAATCTGGTGTCACCAACTTCCATAATACATATGTAATCCATACATACATGTAATACATACATAATACATATAAATCCATAATACATATGTAATCTCTTATAGAGCCAAGGTTTGTTCTTAGCCGTTTGGATTTCTTGTTTAGTCATCGAGGACAATATGGGGATGTCGTCATTATATTATAATTATGATTTTATATTGACAAATTATATTTTGTGTTGTTAGCTGTGTTTAAGATGTTACAGTAACTAACACTTTTGTTATATTGTATGTAGATTTACATAGACCACCACTTTGGATCTCTTTTTGTTACTCATTGAGCAAACTTATTTATTTTGAAAAAATGCCTGTGTTAAATATTTAAGTGTTCAAGATGTTACAGTGAACAATATTTTTACATTACTACTAAGTTACCACTGCATTTCCCAACCCAACTGCCCAGCATGGAGATTATAGGAAAAGAGCTCCCAGGGCAAGTTCATTTTCAGCAGTGGATTTTTACAGACTGATGATGTTGATGACCAAGTTACCTCATAGGCTCATTTTCAACAATGTACTCAACAAAGTTACCTTTTTCAAAATTAAATTCCATCTCTTTTGGCGTCATTCCAAATTAGGTGGCGAGGTGCACAAAAATCATCAATGCAGATTCAAATGATCCTAAGTATATAATTAATGTAAAGCAGTTTGCCAAGTTTGTGGTGGACCTGGCTGACTCTGTAGCACCCACAGATATTGAAGAAGGTATGCGGGTTGGGTAAGTTGTCTGTATTTACTTTTATGACTGTGTGTTATGAATCTTTATTCTTTATTTTTATATTTTTTGCCTGCCTGTTGGTTAAGTGGTTGTGATTGCTGATGATAAGGTCCTATCCTGGGTTGGGTGCTATCAAATTTTTCTAACTTAGATTTTCTGACATAAACATTTCAGGTAGTAGGTCTTCTGCCCACCATTTTCATGATTACAGGCATGATGTAACTTTTTTTTTTTAAATATAATTGTGTTCCTACACCTCTGCCCAGCGTCCAATTTTATCTGTTCTTGACTATTACCCAAAGGCAGGGGCGGATTTACTTAAGGACTGTTTGGGCTGTAGCCCAGGGCCCTGTGGATACAAAGGGCCCCCAGCCTCCACTGAAAACTGTAATCGATATTTTGAACTTTAAAAAAATATATCATAGTTTCAAAATATCCTATCATAAGGTTGGCAACTCTGAGATCAATCAAAGCGCGTGTATCGAACGAAACAGGGAATTCCCCGTCGCTTGATTTTGGTCGGTGTATTTTTTCGTGTCTATTAAAGGGGACTTCCCACCGCGCTTAGCACCTGATCGGCATTCATTACAATATATCAAAATGTTACGTGACAGAGAATATTACACAAATTATGAGCTCCTTCATAAACACATTCATAAATGGCTAATAGTTGATTATCTAGGTAGGCCCCTAAGTAGTGTCAGCCCATGGCCCCACAAATTCACGGTCCGCGCATGCCCAAAGGTTAAAGATCCCTTGTTAGTGATAAGAACACTATTTGTATATTTTACATCTCATTGAATTCGTCCTTTTTCCATTTCACTGTATTTTGCTGAAGAATAAAAATGTTTTGTATTATATTATATTGCAGTATTGTACCATAATTGTAGTATGAATGTACCACAAGAATAATACTCTACCACTGCCTCGTTGGTCGTGTTGGTTGCAGGTGCGACTGCCGAACCGGAGGTCCTGGGTTCGATTCCCGGGTCGGGCACTACTACATTTTCTAATTTAGATTTTCTAGTAGTGGCTCGGAGTC
>DWDV01002089.1:0-12105 GCA_018245615.1 Mimoniades ocyalus
ATAGAAACTTTCTCGAAACATCGACTAGTACCTATCTCGTTATAAACAAACCATCTACACGCTGGACCAACCGCGTTGGCTTATAAAAGCAACTCCAATGTAAACTTAATGAATAATTCCCACAGAATTACGGTGACATTTGAAATTTAAAGCATTCTCCAGTCTCCAGTGATCTGCCTATACAGCATAATGTTACAAAACAAAGCCATTTGTCAAAGATTTTTCCAGTGACGCGCGCACTATTTTTTACGCCGTCGATTTTTTCATTACTATGTATGAGTTGACGGTGTTTATTCGGGTTACCTCCAATATTTCTGTTGATCGATTCTGGGACAGAACTACTGAGATGACTTTTTCGCACTAGTACTTCTAAGAATATTTTTTTCAACAGCGTGATGGTACGGAACGTGGTGCATTACACCACATGACTTTAAAAAAACACTATAGTTTTGTTTTATTATAAGTTTACTTAGGTGTTTTTTGTCATAATTATTCTGTTATATTATTTATTTACAATCGAAATAGCTTTGTTCAGGAACAATAGTTAAACATCGCCTCATTATGCTTGTTTTGGATACTCCCTAATGAACATAAAATCATTCTACATTTTATTCTTACAACATTTCTTTTAATTTCGAAAATGGAATGCAGTAAAGAAGAGATTGAGAAACGGCAGCTAGTTTCGATTTCAAGGTGCTGTTTATTATTTCCGCCGGAATGCAAATTATATGGAACAGTGGTACCAGAGGTAAGCGCAGATATTTGAAACTCAAAATATTTACTTATTTTATTTATCTTATGTCACTGCTATTATATTTTATATAAACTTGCATTTGACTGCAATAAGAATATATATTTCAAATTATTGATAAATTCAAAACATATGTATTTACATACAAATATGTACATAATACGAGTGTATACTATATACGAGAGATATGTACCCTATATATCTCTGCCTGCCCCACAAGAAAACTGCTTTAACGTTGTAGCGATAATATTATAAATAATTCATAGGTTGGGATGATAAAACGATTCCTTACTTATTTTGTTATTCCTTACCCATTTATAAAACATCATAATCCGCCGTTCCCGTAGAGGTAAGCAGACATTGTGGAAGTAAGCAGGGATGTGACGTAATAGCAGAGCGGATATGATTATTATGCGTGAGGTTGCGCCGAAGCAGAGTATCGATGTCACCAGTGTAATGTGTGCCCGGCCGGACTTGAAGGCAATTGTCTAATTGCTTCCTGTTACTGCTAGCGGCAGAATAGTTAATTATTTTCAAAAAATTGTGATTTACAACAATCAGAATAGTACTTGTGATGTTGTAAATGACATAATATAAACATACTCATAGCGAATGGTTGCCAGTTCAAAATCACTCCGTAAAGTGTAACGTCAAAACTATTTAATTACAGCATCTCTTGCAATAACTGGATATTTAAAGCACGGTACATCACGCTGCGCTTTGTGGAATAACAAAAGTCTGGATTAGCGCCAGATTCGGCTTGGGATCATTGAAAACCACATTTTAAGCCATCAACGAAGTTCAACAAAAGTTATCCCACAATAAAAAAAGGGAACAACTGAGCCGTTGGAAGCACAGAAATTATTCTGATAAATTGGCCATTGCTGCCTATATCACAGGGTAACACACGCTTGGCTGACCATCCACGGTTGGCCATTGGAGAACTATGGCCTAAGCCGTTCTCGTTCTGAGAGGAGACCATGTCCAAAAATGAAACAATAAAAGGGCTGGTAATGAATAAGTACGAGTACGTCCAGCATAAAGAGCTACCTAAGTTTCAAATACAGTACAGTTTATTATAAACCACTAAATATAATACATCGTTTCGTAACATAACCATTACATGCACACACAAAACATATTTCTCAATCCAAATACACAATAAAATACAAATGAAGTATTTTTCTTGATTGCTCTCATTAACACGTACATTATATTGTTGCTGAGTAATCGTAAAGCGTCTGTATGCGATACGATAATGAAACGTTTCGTAATGATTCCGTTACCGTGATGAACGTTGGAAAGATCAAAACAATTTCGATCTTGTGTGACAGCAAACCAAACTTGTCCAGTTTGATCAAAAACAAAGTGGGAAAGACTATTTGACCCATAGACCTGCCGTGAGCATTATAATTTTAAGAGATGGAAGTACATTCCTTACCAGCTACCACCAAAGGCTTGCTTAGCTGGGGTTAATGAAACTTAATTCATAGCCTAATCAAACCAAACTCATGACATTAAATTTTAAGAGTGCAATAATAATAACAGGATCAAAATGTATTTTAGTTTGTTTATAGTTTATACTTTTGTAAGCGGACAGTATAAGTCCTACGATGGAAGAGGTGGTGAGCCTATTGCCATATACCGGGCACATATCCATACTCCGAGCCACTATTAGAAAATCTAAATTGGAAAAATTTAGTAGTGCCCGAACCGGGAATCGAAACCAGAACCTCCCGTTTAGCAGTCGCACTAGCAACCAACACGACCAACGAGGCAATAAAAAAAACATATTTAAAGATATACAGTCGGTTGTGAAAAATAGAACGTAACTGAAAATATCCTTCGTTGGGCTCCTCAGCGTTCAAAGTAGCCATATTAAAAATCATCAAAATATATTCAACTTTTATAAATTGAAAACAATATAAAGAAAAATATAATTACTTTTGCATTTATGTGATTAGTTCAAGTATGCGTGAAGTTTTATGACGGCCCATCTCTAACAGTCTAGTAACCTGGCAGGACTGATGAAAAAATACCTATAGTATTCACGGAAAGTGTACTTGGCTCTGCGATTTAATAATATGATACCATTTGCATTATGTATGTATGTGTTATTTTTTCACATCAGGCCAAGGAACAACATTAAGCAGTTCCCCTGCCAAGTGGCTCAGTGACCGTAACGATATACCCAAATTATACGATAATTGCAGTTCTTCGGCAATCTACGGTACATCTTCCTTTCCGTTGCTTAAGAGATTTATACAAATTAATTAGTGGTTTCGATTTTATTTACGTTTATACGACGCGGCCTCTTACCGTGTCTTACGCTTTTTATGCAGTGTATTAATACGATTTAATAATTTAACCCTTTTCGGTGGACTTTGGATAGTACACAAAACTTGATACTCTAAGTGTTATTAATTAATTATGAACTGTAATGGATAATCAATGGTAAATATTAATTAATAATTAATGCCTATTGACGAACTGTAGAACTGGTTGTTTGAGTAGCTTTTAATCGAGCCAATCATAGTAATACCTAACTAAAATGTTATTACTATCATTTTATTATGCCAGGTCCTTTAGAATACCGATGCCAGATATCCTTACAGACCCTGAAGTTCTTACTTCTTCTGTGACATTGTTGACTTCTGTGACTGTGTTCTTCATTCAGCACTATGTATATAAAATTTACTACGGCAAGGTTGACTGCCGCGACTGCCGATCGAGAGGTCCTGCTTTCAAATGCCAAGTCGGGCACTATTGAATTTTTCTAGTTTAGGTTTTCTAATAGTGGCTCCGTATCTGGATATGTGCCCGGTATGGTAATAGACTCACCACCTATTCCACAGCGGAACGTAAACGTAACTGGTGAAACGTCGGAGTGTACTACAGTTATCTGCCTACTTCTTCGGGAATTATAGGCGTGATGTAACGTAGACTGAATTGATTTTTATATCAGTTTAAAAATACAGTAACTTAGCACACCTTCCTTCTAGTCAGCACCCTCTTGAAAAACATACATATAACAAGCTACTACCGTATCTAATGCACTGTATGCTCACCTATCCTTGCCTCACCAATACCTGCCACTGCGGCATATCGCTCGCCACGTCCGAGGGTTGGATGTATGTGTTGTTACAATACGTGCAAGTGTATAACTGCGTTACGTCGTCCGTTCGTGTCGACGCTGCTGTATACTGTATACATATATTAGATCCGGTACCACATTTGTATTTACAACGCGTGTTGGACATTACGACGCAACATTTATAAGCCTCGTCATACACAACTCTGGTATTAGAAAACAATCACATATTTCGACACATCGAACTGTCTTTGTCTGTTGTGTTCCAAAAATCCAATGTTCTAACCAAGGACAGATCTGCTATTAAATTGTCAAATTCTAAGAGCCTTAACGGAAACTGAATGTATTTACCGTCCAAATACGGACAAGATGAATTTCACTTTCATATTAAATTAATAATGATATTTATATTACAATTTGTTAAGTTTTAGATGTGTAATAGCGCAACGAGATTGTGTAACTGAAACAAGTTTCTGGCTTAAAGCGAACTTGTTCGGAGTTTGCATATTTAATGTTAGATTTTTGGTAGGATTATTAGAACCGAAACCTAATATCAATCCTTATTGAATTAGTGCTTACCGGGTCACATCAAAATTATTCTCGAAAACAGTAGATTATCGGTCATCGTTGGCCCAATATCCGGCTTCGTCGCTACGAACAGTACGTGTGTCTATTTTTTAATTACAATTCAATCTGGATCGACGATTGGAAAGTTTCGCAAAAAAAGTTCCTTCAGCTTTTTACGCAAATAAAAGTCAAGTGGGTGTTCGGAAAGATCCGGTGCGTCAACGGAGCGTTACGAACAATACAGTGGTGGTCGTTCGACGATTCAGAATCGCGTTTATTGAAGTTTTTTACAAAATATTTAAGTACTATTTAAATTTTTCATACACAATTTCTTTCATAGACACAATTAACGACGATAGAATGAAGCGGATTCTTTTTAGAACATTTACCATTCAGTATAATTTAAACTCGATACGTACGATATTTAATTCCTTATACCATCGTCAATGCTTTCATCCGTACTTTAATATTTGTTTCGTCTACATCATAGAATGATTAATATAGTTACGCATAAATGGTATGTTGAAGACGGAACAATAACTACTGTGCGATAACTAGGACTATATTAATTACAATATCTTTGACAGTTACAAAATCTTTGACTAATGAAGCACGTCGTTACGTTACAAAAAATAATAAATAAATGATTACTAAATTAACCAGCGTAATTGGAAACGATAGAATTATAAACCTGTTTTTATGCCCAAGGGAAGTGACATAGGTAACGTAACACGTTATCCAGGGATACTTGAAACATATTTGAAATTAATATTTTCGTGGTGAAGATAAAGTTGAAAAGCCAAGCCCGATATCGAAGGAAGTTGAAAACTTCTCATAAGAACTTTGATAAGATAAAACGGAAGATACTAGAGTATGAAAAGATACGCTTGCATAAAAATTTGTTACTCATGTTAGCAGCGATCGCAACCAACTAAGCTCCTCACGACACATCGTTTGAGATACGCCAGCAAGTCAGCACTACGAGCACTTTCAACTAATAAATATTGTCAATCACGACTCAGTGGTGCCGGTGATTGAGAAAAATGATCACACAAAACAATATTGATTTAGTCAATGTCAATGTTTTCCTATTCATTCTATCATTCAGTCAATACGGAGCTTTCAGTTTGTTAGCCTTTTATTTAATAAGCAAATATTGCAGATACATATTTCACACTTCAATAGGTCCTCGGTCACGCAACACGTTAGTTTTACGTTTCAATTACGAGTAAATTAGCTATAAATAATGCGTCTATTGACTGGTCTGGTAGTTCAGTAATTAGCGATCCTGATTGCCGAGCTGAAGATCATGGGTTTGATATCCACGCAAAGCAAATATAAGTATAATAAGCACAATGTTATAATGTAGGTTAGGATTAGTCCGGTGATCAAAGCCCGCGCCATGTCTGGTTTAAGATTAAATTTTATTAGTAAATATTCATTAGAAAAATTGAAATAAATTAGCACGAAACATGCGAAACGATTCTGAACAAATCAAAACAGTAATTGTATATTTTAAAAGCTAAAAGAAGAAAAGAAAGGATTTGTTTTGAAGATTCGTACATTATAAATAGAATACATTACTGTTCAATTACGAATTCATTGAAATACATATACATATTATAAAAAATACAAAAACGCGACGTCGCGTCGGAAGCTAAGTAGGTTGCTATTATACAATAATTTTTGTTTCATAACACATGTTATTACTATTTTTAATGTCGCTTATAGTTTTGAACACTCTTTTATGAGACATTTTTTCGTCGCACGCTCGCTAATGTCTATTCTTTTATGGCGGTAATTATTAACATGACCCGGATTCATTAAGATCTATTCGGTATTGTTGTAAAATTCATTGAAACCTAGTCATTAATTCGGTTACTCAGGTTTTTCAACTGACCTCATATTACTACATATTTCGTGTTAAGATCCATGGTTCAGTAAATTTTACTTGTTTAGTATGCCCTTTTCGTTCATAGATAACTTAAATACGGTATGTTACTTGTGTTAAATTCGAGTGTGAATGATCAATAACTTTAATATTTTTCACAATTTACTGAAATTCTTTACACTATGTACTGAGTTGTCGTATCAGTACTTGCATTTTTAAATTATACACAAAAATGGTGAACAAACTATACACAGATGTAGATATGACTTGCTTCAATAGTAATTTAATTAGAGAATAAAATATGTTTTAAGGTAACTAACAACAATTTCAAAATGGAAATATAAACAGTCGCAGTTCCATTCGATAAAAACACGAGCGTGTTTTAATTATAAAGGTCCGGTAAGAATGATTACGGTAAATTATATCTAATATTTTAATAGGTTAATAATGCTGAGTATCTAAATGTTCCCTGTCAAGAAACGACAATAGCCTTCCTTAACAGCGCAACGCCTGCAAGAAGAAACATAGGTAGGTACTGTACGTTAATCTACGAGTAGTTCATATAATTATCCCGTAAGTATTTCATGTACACACGGTATCGCAGTTTCGACTTATCTGACTCTATTAGAATTCTAACAGTAACAAAATCTTACGGCGCATCTCATCTCCGCCTTTCCATTAAAATAACACTTTGTTAGTGGAGTGAATGTTTGCCTTCCTCCACTAAGTTCTCATTGCGAACCGTTGGATGCATTTTTAGATTTTTTTCATTCGAAGAAATGTTACCCTTGTGTAACATGTGGTCATTGTTCAATGCTTATTTGGACACGATATAATATATATAACTCTTAGAATAGAGCATAAATTTTGGAACAAATTAACATATGAGCCGTGAATATAATGATATTCAAGTGTTTATATGTAGTTCTCATGACTAAGGTGTGTTGATAAAAGCTCGTAGGCAATATCAGGAATTCTTATATTATGAGGTTTCTTGGTCGTATGTCATAAGACGATTTTCTACTACAATAAGACTAATAAAAAGATGTCTATAATGTAAAATTGGATTAAATATAATGATACAGTGCACGGAGAGCATCACATAAAACGTTCGATTATTCGTCGAATTTAGAATAATTTTAACCGTATTGTAAGTTATTTGTCCCATTAAGTTTTCAAATAGGTAAACGCATGCAATAAATACTGGAATGTGCACAAAGCCAGGAATACCCTACCAGGAGATCTAACGCAAGACATATCGTACAGCATTCGCATTTACAACTACTGGGCCAACAAAACACTCAGATTTGTATATAATGGTCCATTATAATGAAGAATCCGTATCAAGCAGTAGAATGATAACGGTGCATGAAAATAATTACAAGACCCGACACAGAGAAGTAAACAACTGATCTATAAAGAGCGAATAGAGCAAATACTAACTACTATGAGATTTCTATAGAGACTCAGTACTTACGAACAATATACAAGAGCAAGGAATGGCACATGTTCTAATCTACCAGGTTTGAGTCGAGATATGGGGTACGTCAGCGGTATATAGATATGATGTATTTAACTGTGTATTAGGTAAGATAAGGTTGCTTGTATGCTATTACTTTCTCAATTCTAAAAATTTATGAGCTTAAAAATGAGCTACAGTTGAAACTTTAACAAGCAGACAACAAGCCAACAGCTCAGTCTTCGTAAATGTAAAACGCGTATATCCAAACATAATCATGTTCAGATCGTTTCCATCTACTGATGGATAAAGGATGTGGATGGATATGTGACAGCACACCACTGAGCTCGATCTTCATCTCTTCCTTTCCAGCCACCGCCGGCTACATTGCCCATATCGTCACTCTACTTAGTTGGATGGCGTTCTACGCTACGTTTGCCAAGTCGTGTTTTCCACTCGAGAACATTAATAAATGTCTATGTAATAGAGTAATTGAACTGAGTAGATTGTAATCACCACGAACGCGTACGTGTGGCACGCTAGCACGCTAAACATGTAAACGAGCTTTGGTTTACGGACGTACTCGTAGTATATTTGTTAGAAGAAAAAGCTATGCTATCATTTTATGACCCTCTAGGTAACGTACACGACTTCTCCAGATCGGTTATTATACGCAGAGTAGCCAATATTTTTCAAAATTATCCGTATCGTTTCTAAAATTGTCCGTATCTTTTTCAAAATTATCCTGATCTTTTTTTCCCGTAATTTTATTATTGCTATTATTCCTATAAATAAGTATTTCTGTAAATAAATAGAACGTAAAATTCATTTATTAATAGTTTTGCTATGCTAACAATGCGTAAATAATGAGGTAATGTCAGTTCTCAGTTATTATAATATGTTCCAAAGAATTAATTTCATTTTAACGATACGCTACTTTTCAAACCTTACTTATGGCAGCGCTATTACGTATACACGTTTAGTCAAATTTTTTGAAAAGCTGGCTGAGTCATTCCCCGGCAAAGAAAGATAAAAATAAAAGTTTAAAAAACTAAAAACCTCTCTTTTATAGTAAAAACCGCCAAAAAGTAAAAAATAATTCTTAGTATAAGATTAAAATAATTGACGAAAATTAATGTTACTGTTCTAAAGGCGTGGGGTGCTTTACACAAAATGTTTAAAAGTAATTTATAAAGTAGTTTAAGTAATCTGCATTTCGAAATAAAATTAGTAAAAAATCATAACGATATCAATCACTCCACCCTTTTAGAACAGTAATATTAATTTTCGTCAATAATTTTTATCTTAACTAAGAATTATTTTTTACGTTTTAGTTTGATTAGCTATAAAAGCGTGATATTTTGTTTTTTAAACTATAATTTAATTTTTACTTTTTAGTTTTAATATTTATAAAAGCATGGTTAGATTTTTAACTTAGATTTTTAACTATATGTCTTTATTTTATAACTTTTGTTGATTTATTTTTAATTTGTGATCAATTAAATATAAAATCATTCTTACTTTAAATATGAAATTATTGTACTGTCGTAGGTTCTATGAAAGCGTGTTTCTTCAGTTTTTTTTAACTACTTACAATTTTTTAGATCATGTTTCCACGAAAGCGTGTTTTTAATATTTTAATTTAAACAATATTTTAAAGAATACCCGACAATGTTTACTATGGTCACTAAGCAGTAATTGAACCTATAATTTTAATACATTTTTTTGTGAACAATTTATTAGAAAATCATACTTTAATTATCAAATTATTGTATTGTTATCGGTTCTCGATATGTGTGCAAAATTTCAAACGATTCGGACATCTAGACATTGATTTAACTGTGATACAAACATTCAGTTACATACGAGTACATAACATACAAGTCAAGGTAATATAAAGTGTATAAAAATACACGATTCCCTACTTGTACTGTGAATACATAGATTCACGGAAATCAATTTGTATGCGTCGCCAGTCAGCACGAGGGCCCTTTGACAGGTTTTCGTGCAAGACGTTAGTAAAGTAGTGACTAATTAATACCGCTGTCTGCTACCACGGCAAGGTAATGATACCGACAGTCATTGTAATTTAAAAGTCTACTTAAGCCAAATGAGCTTCGCATTATAACATATTTAATCTTATTCTTATTTATATTGTACCTGTTCATCTTATGTCTACCTAGTGGACGTTGAGTCGTATTTTACATTTCGGAAATTCAGATTCCGTCAACCAGCTCATGCTGTGTTTTAATTGGTTATACGAACATACGAACGTGCTATTGCTCCGATTAAAGTTGTTGGTATAGTGCACGGTTATTAAAACATATTGGAATTATTGGGATATTATTAATAATGGGTATGTAAGGATAGAGATATTTGGCATTCCGTGCTCTCTGCGTAACCCATGAGAGAGCTGCCGTGAAGATATGTATGTAATAACACCTACAATAATCCACGTGTTGGATATGTAACGTAGGTACTATTTTCAAGTTAGCCGTAGTTAAAGCGAAATTTATTTTAACAGCGATCACATCTAATTTTATGTATATTCGTTTGATATTTAAAGTTCAATAGACAATTTGACATAAACAGTCCGTATGAAATGAACGTAGATATGTGAATCAATTCACAACTGAAGTGTATTCTCAATTGTTCTTTTTTTATAGGGATGTTATTGGTACATTATAGAAGCAAGTCTCAGAATGTTTGACTGCACGGAAAACGCAAAGTTGGAACACATAACCGAACTTGGATTATTTTGTTAAAACTTCCATTACGAAGCAGTTGAGTGTGACATGCGCATTCACATCGCTATCTACAATTCTATTTGTCTGGTGGAAAATACACACAAGGTTTTTGAAACGGCCATCTTTAATATATTTGCATGTATCGAGCGAGATACATTATACAAACAGGGGCTAGAATTGTGAGGTTTTTGCGTTTTATAGTGTTTTTCCAATCGGATTTATGATATGTAATGGCATGTTTTTGAGACACTTTGTGTCGATATGTTTAATTTGAAAGTATTTAAAAAATTCTGAATGCTTGTATATTGGCCTGTATCTGTAGCAATGTTACTTATATTACATATAAACGTTTTAAATGTAACCATAGGCAACCATTGTGAGTTGGGAGATATCTTACCAATGAAGTACCTAATAAATTAATAAAGGCGATGAAAACCATATTTATATCAACAAAATGTATTGTTCTTTAAGTACATGTACGAGCAACAAATTTTACAATAAAATTCATCGTTGAATTTTGAGTTCGTACAAAAACTAAATATATCGAAAAACATTTGCGATGTTATAAACCGCCAGTAGAGTCGTAAGAGTTCGGTCCCACGGCGTCAGGTGATAGCCGAGCGAGCCGCCTGTCATCACTGGCGAGTGCCACCTGCACGTGACTGAACATGTGCTTGCACGGCGTTCTGGAGGCAGTGACTCGCCTATTCCGCGTGCTTATCTAGCCCGTATAAAGTGCCATAAGCAGAGCTAATGATATAAATTGTCACTCTTTCGACGAGACTAGATTATATTTTTAATGTAACTCTCATTTAAATTAATACGTTACCGTTATAAAGAATTTATTTACATTATATTAGCCCTAGCCGCTATTTTTTTCAGCTCTGCCCGCAAACGCTATCTATAATACATAATAGATTATTAAATGTTTAAGAACATTCTTTAATGTTTCTAGTCCTTAAGTTTCATTGTAAACATGGAGTTGTTTACAAATATTTTTTTGCTTAATTCTGACAGCTTCGATGTAATTTTAATGTTTTTAACAATATCAGTTTACGAATATATAAATATTTACCTATTGATATTATAAATGATTATATTAAGCAACATTTTAATGAAAGTTTACATGTCGTCTGTTTATATTAAAAACAAAGGTTTCGTCCACATACATACATATGAACATATATGTATAAGTTGTCCGGAAAGTTCGTGCCGATAATTTAGGAAAATTAAAACGCAGCTCATTTAAATATTGGTATACGTTTATTGAATTATATAGGTATTATTCTCTTCTACAACCTTCATTCCACAACTTTCATGCAGCTTGAGAATTCCGTCCTTCCAGATCCTCTCAGGTTTTTTTTGCAAATAAATTGTCTAAATGGGTTTTTATCTCAACCAAAAAGTTGAAATTTTTTCCATTAAGCGAGTTTTGTAATGATCGGTAAAGGTGGAAATCCGAAGGCGCAATGTGTGGCGAATAGGGTAGATAGGGTAAAACATACCAACCAAACTCGAAAATTTTTTGCCGAGTTCTCAAAGACACGTGAGGTCGCGCATTGTCCTGATGAAACACGACGCACTTCTGATTCGCAATTT